>SJYV01054212.1:2344244-2377492 GCA_006410875.1 Neotragus pygmaeus
TTTCAATCTGCCTCCTCCACGCTCTTCTACGCGTTTCAATAAAAATGGGACTTGAGCTCAGACCACGGTGGGGCCAGGCCACGGGGATGGGGAAGAGGGGGCGGTATGCAGACTTTCTGCTGCCTACCTTCGATCAGATGGGCACTCTGTTCTGGGGAAGCCTAAGGGAGGGGTGAGCTTGGGGACATGGATTTTGCCTGAGCACAAAATTGTGGGAAAGTTAACGACAGATTTGGTTATTTCCGCTTCGAACCAAAGTAGGTGCGTAACACCCATAAGATGAAGACTGAAAAGGTAACCATTTCCTTCTCCAGGGGATCTTCCCAACCCAGGGATCGAATCCGGGTCTCCTGCACTGCAGATAGACCCTTTACTGTCTGAGCCACCATTTCCCCCTGAAAAGGCAACCAACAAAACTTAAAAACAAAACCTTGAAAAGAGATTTAAGTGTAAACCCTCCCAGCCCTACCCCACCGGCTAGATATGCCACTTGGTGGCAGAAGGCAGAGCTCGCCTTTGTCTTCCCCAGTTCACCAGTTCCTGTCTGACCTTCTTAGGCTAGGAGTATGGGGAAAGAGAAAGGAAATTCTGTTTTGGGGTTTCTTTTTTAAGTACTGTTTACTTACACTGTTGTGTTAGTTTCAGATATACAGAAAGATGATTCAGTTATATTACATATATATATATGTATATATATATGTGCAGATTCTGTTCCATTACAAGTTATTTCATGATATTGAATATAGTTCCCGTGCTGAACTACAGAACCTTGTTGTCTATCTGTTTTATATGTGGTAGTTCGTATCTGCTAATCCAAAACTCCTAATTTATCCCTTCCCCCCTCCTCCTTCCCTGTGGTAAACATAGGATTATTTTCTGTGTCTGTGAATCTGTTTCTGTTTTGTGAATTCATTTGTATCCTTTTTCAGATTCCACAAATTAGTTAAATCATGTATGTCTTTCTTCTGTCTGACTTACTGCACTTAATATGATAATGCCTAGATCCATCCATGTTGTTGCAAATGGCATTACTTCATTCTTTTTTATGGCTGAGTAATATTCCATTGACTTCCCAGGTGGTGCAAGTGGTAAAGAATCCTCCTGCCAATGCAGGAGAAGCAAGAGATGCAGATTCAAAAAAAAAAAGAGATACAGGTTCCATCCCTGGGTCAGGAATACCCCCTGGAGAAGGGAATGGCAACCCACTCCAGTATTTCTTGCCTGGAAAATTCCGTGGACAGAGGAGCCTAGCAGGCTTCAGTCCATGGAGTCACAGAGTCAGATGCACCTGAGCATGCGCACGCCCCGACACTCTGTTGTGTGTACACCACATCTCATTCATCCATGCATCCGTCGATGGACACAGGCTGCTTCTGCGTCTTGTTGTTGTCTAGTCTTGGCTATTATAACTATGAACACCGGGGTACATGTGTCTTTTCCAATTAGAATTTTCATCTTTTCTAGAAAAATGTCCAGGAATGAGATTGCTGAATCACATGGTAACTATATTTTTAGTTTTCTAAGGAACATCCATACTGTTCACCATAGTGGTTGTGCCAATTTACACTCCCACCGACAGTGTAGGTGGTGGTGGTGGTTTAGTCGCTCAGTCGTGTCCAACTCTTGCGACCCCATGGACTGTAGCCCGCCAGGCTCCTCTGTCCATGAGATTCTTCAGGCAAGAATGTTGTAGCCATGCGTTCCGGGAAACAAACTCACTCAGAAGGACAATGCAGATAGTGGAGTGCAGTTTATTACACTGGCGGGCCCAAGGCAGAGTCTCTTCTTAGCCAAGGATCCCGACCAGCATTTGTGAAAATCTTTTGTACCCCATGTGTACGTGTCTGAACCCACCACTCCAAATTCCTTGAGACTTACATTAACCAAGGAAAATACAATCCCAATAACCCCCTCATTCACGTGCTATGTGCTCATGTGCTCAGTCAAACAGTTAGCCAATAATCAATAAGCCCGAGGCTACACTTCAATTGATAACAGAAAAATTTATGGCCTGTCTGGAGGAAGGGGTGATTANACGCAGCCTTTCCTTGTCACTCTTATTTTTAATGCTGAGAAACATCCCACCGTGTCCCTTTATCATTCTTTCTAATGTCTTAACCCTAAGAGAAATGGAAAGAATTTAGGATCCCAACCTCAAGTGCCCTGCCCCTCAAACAACTATTTTTAATTTCCAGAGCACAAGAAGCTGCCCTTGGCTGCTGAATGACCTCTACTACCTGAGCCACCCTCAGCTTGACACTGGTAGTGGCTGTGAGCTTGCGGGGCAAGATGCTTGAAAACTGAGGTTCTCTGTCCTTGGGGAGATCAGCCCTATCTAGGAACTCATTATGAATGCACATCCTTGGGTATCACCACACACACACCTGCTGAATGAAAAACTCTGGCAGTGGGACCCAGTGATCTGTTTTAACAAGGCTTCTGATGATTCAGACACACAGTCAGGGTTACAAACCACTGCTCTAAGACCTGGCTTCTCAAAGGATGGTCTGGTGGCAGTAGCAGCAGAGCCTACTTTGAAAGCACAAGGCCCTGCAGCTGGAGAAAGAAAGCTTCTCAAAGGATTTGTAAGATCTCCTGCTGCCCACCCCCCATCTTCAGATCTCCTGAATCAGAATCTGCATTTTAGCACGATCCCCTTAGGAGTTAGGGCTTCCCTTGTGGCTCAGATGATAAAGACTGCCTTCAATGCCGGAGACCCAGGTTCGATTCCTGGATGGGGAAGATCCCCTGGAGAAGGTCATGGCAACCCACTCCAGTATTCTTGCCTGGAGAATGCCATGGACAGAAGAGCCTGGCAGGCTACAGTTCATGAGGTTGCAAAGAATCCGGGACACGACTGAGTGACGAACACTATTACTAACCTTAGGAGTTGTGTGCACATGTAAATTGAGAAGCGCTGCTTTAAGTTTCTTCCTGGCTTCCAAGACCTGGCTACCCTAGCCTCTACCTTTGACACCAGGAGAGGCCTAGTCTGTAAATTTGATTTATGAAGGAGGCTCTGAGTTAGACATAGCAGGGGCTCAATCGCAGCTGCTAACAGGGGTGCAGGGACCAAGCACTTTAGGTGTATCAGCCACTTAATCCTCACAGTAATTCAGCCAGGTGAGTTCTAGCAGAAACCCACTTTACAGACCAGAAAACTAAGCACAGAGAAGTGAAGTAAATTGTTCTCTTGGCCAGTGAGTGGAGGGACTGGAATCCATTCAGGCAGTTTGACTCACACACTGTTCTAATGAAATACATGTAGGAGGGCTTTACAGACTGTTATGTGCTGTCTACATAGAAGAGACTGTATCGTGACCTCCCGGAGCAGGGTAAGAGACGGTGGTGGGTGGAGGAGGCGTAAAGGAAGGAGACCGACACACCCACACAATGAACTACCAACGCGTGCCACGTGGCCGGGAAAGAGCTCCAGGAAGCACGTTTTACTCAGGGCTCTAAAAATAAGAAGTCTTTCAACTCACTGTCCTTGTTTTACAGACTGGGAAGCTGGCCAAACCGCCAGATTGCCAAGCGGGGTCGGGATACAGAGCCCCCTCGTCCACTCCGCGTTCCGTTGGGAACTTCAGCCTGCCGGTTCTTCCTAGCTCTTTCCACGCAGTCCCTTGTATTTCAGTCGGCGAGTCCCCTGCCGGGAGCCCGGGAAAAGGGCGGGGAGAGGCGGCTCAGGAGCGGGGAGGCGCGCGGGACAGAGATGGGGGCCCCTCCCGCCCCGGCCGGGAGTCCGGGGGAAGCGGAGGAGGGCCGCCCCCGGGGATCCCCGCAGCCCCGATTCCTGGGCTCCCTGCAGCCCCGATGCCCAGCTGTCCGCGCCGANGGGAGGCGCGCGGGACAGAGATGGGGGCCCCTCCCGCCCCGGCCGGGAGTCCGGGGGAAGCGGAGGAGGGCCGCCCCCGGGGATCCCCGCAGCCCCGATTCCTGGGCTCCCTGCAGCCCCGATGCCCAGCTGTCCGCGCCGAGTCCGGGTGGGCCGCCCACCCGCGCCCGGGGGCCGGGAAGGAAGGGGGCGAGTTCTCTGGCCGGGCTGCTTGCCCGGACCTCTCCGGAAGCGGAGCGGGGGCTGGAGGGGAAGGACGCGCCGCCTGGCCGGGGTCCCCCAGGAGTCCTTAGCCTTGGCCGTCGCGGCCCAGGGAGGGAGGGGCGGTCACGCTCACGCCGCGGAGGCGGAGTGAGGCCGCGAAGCCTGGCGCGGTTCCCATCCGCTCCTGCCCGGGGGCTCTGTTTCCCAGTCTTTTCCTTTCACAGCAGCGGGTGTGTCAAACCAGAGGACTTGCGCCGAGGTTTGCATCCTCGATCTTCTTGCTGGAGCCTCTCAGGAAGTCGCTTAACCTCCCTGGGCTTCAGCCTCCTCATCCAGAAATCTACCTCCCAGCGTTACTGGGAAGCCTGGACAAGCTGCTGTAGGTGGAAGATGCTTTTAAAACTTCAAAGCGCTGAAACGAATATATAGTATTCTGATTCTTCAGTTCCTTGAGATGCCATCTGAGGGCCTGGGGTAATAGCAGCTGTCACTTCTTAAAGTCTTCCCTGTGCTAAGATGCAGTCACGGCTTTAATCGTCCCCACATAACACTGGAAGGAGTAGGCAGTATTATTATCCCTTTATCTTTGTCATGTGGATTTGTGTGATAATTTGATTCACAGCTCTCTCTCCCCAGGGATGTAACTGCTTTTCTCACTTGCTACTGAACCCGCACGTAGGAGGTACTTGTTAAATGTTTGCTAAATCCTTCTCAGTATACAGAGGCAGAAGCAACTTCAGAGAGGCCCAGGAACTTGGCCGGGCAGCTTTGGGGCAGCGGAACTGAGATTTGAATCCAGATCCAGCTGATCAGAGCTGTGGCCATCAGCAGCCCTGGTGTCTGGCTGGCTGGCTGGGGGCAGCTCTGTGCATCTCCACCTCCAGGGCTCCCAGAAGCCTTGTCCTGGGTTGATTATCACACCCCACCCTCCCCTTCTCCCAGGCCTGCTTAGGTGTGCATAGGTGCCCTATGGACACCTCTCCCCCAGTTATACCCATCCTACACACACATACAGAGTCCTGCACATCATCCTTCCTAGAGAAAAGAGGAGAGATTGGGAGATGAGCCCTTTGTAGCTTGTCTTGGACTGGTCGTGGTGGGGCAACAACCAAGGCAACCCCTCCCTATCCACTCTCCTCTCTCATCTCTTATTATCCTGATTTGGGCACTGAGGCCTCAGGCTAAACTGGGATCCCAGTGTCTGAACCCGTATGTGAACCTCACGGCACCGGGAGGACCTTTGTCCCTCATCAGCTTCCCACAGGCGTTAAGAACCCTTTAGAAATGTTAGAAATGACAAAAGGACTGGAAGTATATCAAGTTAGCTGTCACAATCGCTGTGATCAAAAGGCTGCTTCGAAGGTAAAATGAGATGGGAAACGTGTGTTAACACAGCACAGTGCATGGCATTCAGCTGAGACTCCTTTGAAAGAACCACCAGAAGAGGTTCTACTGGGGATGATGCTGGAGGGGTAGCACAGGCAGAGGTGTAATACGATGCTTCTCGGGGCACCATGTCTCAAGAACTGTGCGAAAAGGACGCCTTTACAACGTCTGGCCTTGTAACTGTTTGCCCTTCTCCCAGTACTTTTGCATATCTGTGCTTGAATCTGTGTTACTATTGCTTCCAGGCACAGTGACTAGAATTGATCTGCATGAGGATCCACATCAGTCCTGGTCCTGATTCTTCCTCGGGGCCAAAGGGTGCCTCTTTCATGACAGCAGAGGGAGGAGGCTGGCGTTTAGCAGGCTGCCCCTGTGTCTATGGAGGAGCCATGTGACCCCACCCCATCCTCTGCACACCCTCAGAGGGAGCAGGGCCATGATGGAATGGTACAGAGTGCCCAGAGAAATGCAAACAGGATGTGTGTGTGTGATATTGTGGTTTCCACCACAAGCTTTTACACCATCCAAGGTAAATTATTTCATAAATAGCTGTCACGTTTGGCAGGCCTTCTTATAGTCAGCAGACAGCTTTATCTGGACTAGAGGGAGGCTCAGACAGACGTTGGGGAATGTGCCTTTTTTGGAGTCCTTTATTCCTATTCCCCAACTCTCACAGCTATTTAACATAAATTTCTATCCAAGACCAGATAGATGGTCACATGCCCCATGTTCAAACAGCACATTGCAGTTGACAGTTGATAATGAGTTTCTTTCCCCCAGAGATAAACTTCTGTTGGGCTTTCCTCTGTACTACAGAATCATAGAATAGCAGACCTAGAAGGGGACTTAGAGATGATCTAATGTAGCCTTTTTACCTTACAGTTTAAGGTAAGAAACTTGCCTAAAGACATACAGCAAGTTAGTGGCAGAAGTGGGCTGAGAACCCAGATTTCCTTGAGAGGAAGCTATTTCCTTGCTATTAGGTTGCTTCCTATTAGAGCCTCTTAATTATTCTGTGAGGTAGGTAAGGTACACATTAGACCATAGAACAAATGAGGAAATTGAGACCCGGAGATTAAATGGCTTGCCCAAAGTCCCCTGGCACCCGTCCAGGCTAGGTCACCCTGGGCTGCGGGGACAATGAGTATGGAGATGTGGTTACTCCAAGGATGGCAATCTGAATCTGTGTCCAGGGCCTCCCAGGGACTTGCTTAGGTGAGACCTTGGCAAATTCTCTGAAAACGGTGCCTATAGTTTCCTGGGCTACAGACCAGACCTTTAATGTGCTCATTAGCTGTTTTTTTATTTGTTTTTTTTTTTTTTTTTTAATTTGACCACACTGTGCAGCATGTGGGATCTTAGTTCCCTGACCAAGGATTGAACCCACGCCCCCTGCATTGGAAGCATGGAGTCTTAACCACTGGACCACCGGGGAAATCCTCTGATCATTAGTTTTGATACTTTCAGCTTCAGAGGGAGGAGTCAAAGCCCTCAAAATAGACAAGACCTGGATGGAACCATTCCCCAGATGCGTTTGCATCCAGACCTCTCTGGCTTCCTAGGACTGGCCAGCCTCTCTCTCTGGGCCCCGCCCCACCTCAGTGTCTAGACCCTTTTCCTCTCCCATGGGGGCCTGAGGAGACATGGGAGGGCTCCCAGCTTCTTTGAGGAGCCCAGCAGTGGGCCTGGGGAATTTAGGCTATGTTCTCTGGGATGGGAATGCCTAGGGCTGGAGTCATGTTTGCAGAGAGTCCCAGGTGTTGGTGGTGGGGCAGGCAGTGATGATGGGCTCTGATGAGGGAAAATGGAATGGACTGAGTGAGGAGTCGGGGTGTGGGGACCATGGAGGTTTGCAGCAGGGAATTGGAGTGGGGAGGGGCAGTGGAAGTGAGAGGTAGGAGCTGCAGTGAGCTTCTGAGATGGTTGGGGAAGGCGCAGGCACCACTGGGCTTTGTGTTTATAAGTTCCAGATGTCACCCTCAGCTGTCACTGAAGGAAGTGTAGGCTTTAGGACCCAGGCCCCACTGCTCACACGGTTCCTTCATCATTGAATTCAAGGAAGATGGGAAAACATGAAATAGAAAAGGCTAGAGTTGGGGTGGGAGCTGGGAGAGGCCAGGGCAGGCTGATTCAGTGGGCAGAGTGGGCACTGAGGAAGCTGGCTCTAGGGGTCTCCAGGGGCTTCAAGTCTTGCCCCTCAGAGGTGGGTATGGATTTACAGTCCTGGGTGTGATACTCAGGAGTCATGCTCATGACCCAGGTGACGCTTACTGAGGTTGTCCATTTATTTTGTTATCACGTCCTTTCCTTCTTTGTCTGTCAAACACCCTGCTTCTCTAGGGATTCATTCCTAAAACAGTCTCCACTTTTTCTTCTCTGTTTGTGGGAAAAAGATAAGAATGCCAGGATTGGGACTTCCCTGGTGGTCTAGTAGTTAACACTTCACCTCTCAATGCAAGAGATGGAGGTTTGATCCCCGGTCGGGGCACTAGGGTCCCACATGCCTTGTGATCAAAAGACCAAAACATAAAACAAGCAATATTGTAACAAATTTAATAAAGACTTTAAATAAAGGTCAAATCAAAAAAAAAAAAAAAACTTAAAAAAGAATGCAGGATCTCCTTGTGGCCAGAAGCAACACCCTATAAAAGCTCTAGTGGCCAATAGACCGTGGACCCTGGGGTAGGGAAGCTCTGAAAGGGATTTATAACTGGAGCATTTGTGCCACTGCTAGAATCTTGTCCCCGTTTCCTCTGTTTATGGGCCAAATCACGTCCCCTCTATCAATTAATATGTTGACATTCTAACCCTCAGTACCTCCGAATGCGACTGTTTTGAGATAGGGTCTTTCAAGAGGTGATGAAGTTAGAATGAGGCTGTTAAGTACTTTTACAGAAGTACTTTCTGTACTTTAAGTACAGAGTATGAAAGTACTTTAAATACTTTCGCTCAGTCATGTCCGACTCTTTGTGACCCCATGTTCTCTATACAGTCCATGGGGTTTCTCTAGGCCAGAATACTGGAATGGGTAGCCATTCCCTTCTCCAGGAAGGCTGTTAGCATGCGCCCTAATCCAATCTGACTTGTGTCTTCATAAGAAGAGATGAAGACACAGAGAATGACCACCCCCAGAAGAATGACCAAGTGAGGACATGACAAGAAGGGGGCCACTTGCCAGCCAAAGAGAGAAGCCTCAGGAGAAACCGAACTGCCAACATCTTGATCTCTGACTTCCAGTTTCCAGAACTGTGGGAAAATAAATGTCTGTTGTTTAAGCTACCCAGTCTATGGTATTTGTTATACCCAAGCGAGCCAAGATGCCCCCCACCTAACTCCCTACAGCTGTGTTTACCACTGAGGAGAGGGAACAAGGCCATGATGGGTACAAAGCTGATGCAAGACCGTAGGGACCTCTCTGTAAATTAGAAAAAGCTGTGCTTTCCTCTAGACTGGTGAGCACAGCCACTTGTTCACGTGGCAGTTGGGCCCTTTAACTGCCCAGCCAGGAGCCCCCCTAAGTGCCTGACCATGGTGGGTCCCCTTTACTGCTCACCCATAGCAGCTCCCCTTGCTAGACCCAACCCCAGTGCCTTGTAGGGGATTCCTGTGAGTCAGCCCAGCCTGCATGTGGATGTTTACACATCTTTCTGACCCCAGCACTCACCCTGACCCTGCGCTGGTTTTATGATCGAAGTCTGGCTCTCTGCACACTTTTTCATGAGTGAGACTATAAAAGTCCTGATGCATTTTACAGAAGCACAGCACACATGGTGAAAACCCCATGCCAGGCGGTGGAGCCACTCAGAAAGTGAGAAAATGAATGAGTGAATGCCAGATTACAGTAGAGGCTATTGGCCAGACACACAGATTCTGTGTACAAATGTTACAGTAGGTGCTAGTGATACTGCACAGGTGAATCAGATCGCATTCCAGCCATCTAGACACTTCTGTTTTAAGGAAAAAGACCGCTGTATGCATCTATAACTCTGGATATAAGCCAACTGTGGTTTGATGCTAAAATAGAGTCGTCAACAGGGCATGCTCCATGTGTGTGGAGAGACAGGTCACCAAAGGATTCTTGGACACTCAACAAACCAGGAAGAGAATGAAATTACCTCAACATAATAAAGGCCATATATGAAAAGCCTGTAGCTAATATCATACTCAGTGGTGAAAAACTAAAATAGTTTTCTCTAACATTAGGAACTAGGCAAGGATGCCCATTCTTACTATTTCCATTTGATATAACGCTGGAATTCCTAGCCAGAGCAATCAGACAAGAAAAAGAAGTTAAGAGGCATCTAAGTCAGAAAGAAAGAAGTAAAATGATCTCTCTTTGTAGACAGTACAATCTTGTATGTGGAAAACCCCAAAGATTCCACAAAAGCTTTTTAGAAGTAATACATTCATCAAGGTTGCAGGATACAGAATCAACATGCACAACTCAGTTGTGTTTCTATACATTAACAATAAACATTTCAAAAGGGAAATTAAGAAAATAATCCCATTCACAATACCATCAAAAAGAATAAAATACTTAGGAATAAACTTAACTAAGGAGGCAAAAGACTTGTACAATGAAATAACAAAACATTGCTAAAAGAAATTAAAGACACAAATGAAAAGAAAGACATCCTGTGTTCATGGATTTTGAAAGGCAATATTGTTAAAATGTCCATACTACACAAAGTGATCTACAAACTCAATGCAATCCCTACAAAAATCCCAATGGCATTTTTTTTTCAAAAATAGAAAAAAAATCATCCTAAAATTCATAGGAAATCTCAAGGAACCCTGAATAGCCAAAACAATTTTGAGAAAGAGAAACAAAGCTGAGGCTTCCTGCTTCCTGATTTTAAAACACGTTACAAAGCGACAGTAATCAAAACAATGTGATACCGGCATAAGAGGAGACACATACATCAATGGAACAGAATAGCAAGCCCAGAAGTAAGCCTTCACATAAATGATCAAATGATCTTCAACAAAGGTGCCAAGGCTACACAATGGGTAAGGAACAATCTTAAACAAATGGTGCTGGGAAAACAGGATCTCCACAAGCAAAAGGATAAAGTTGGATCTTTTCTGTACACCACACATAAAAATTAACTCAAAAATACATTAAAGGCCTAAAAATGCAAGACCTAAAACTAGAAAACTCCTAGAGGAAAACATGGAGAGAATGGATTTGGCAATGATTTCTTGGATATGACCCCAAAAGTACAGTCAACAAAAGCATTCCATAGGGAAAACAGTATAGTGGTTCCTCAAAAGATTAAAATAGTTACCATATGATCCAACAGTTCTACTTCTGAGTATATATCCAAAAGAATTCACAGCAGGATGTTAAAGAGATTTGCACATCCATGTCCATTGCAGAATCATTCATAATAATCAAGAGGTGGAAACAAACCAAGTGGCCATTACAGATGAATAAATAAAGAAAATGTGCATATACACACAGCAGAATATTATTCAGCCTTAAACAAAATAAAGAAATTCTGTCATATGCTACAACACAGATAAGGCTTGAGGACATTGGGCTAAGTAAACTAAATTTATCATGAAAAGACAGATACTGCTTGATTCCACATATATGAGGTAAAAAGCTGAATCTCTAGTACTTTGGCCACCTCATGCGAAGAGTTGACTCTCTGGAAAAGACTCTGATGCTGGGAGGGATTGGGGGCAGGACGAGAAGGGGACGACAGAGGATGAGGTGGCTGGATGGCATCACGGACTTGATGGACGTGAGTTTGAGTGAACTCTGGGAGTTGGTGATGGACAGGGAGGCCTGGCATGCTGCAATTCATGGGGTTGCAAAGAGTCGGACACGACTGAGCGACTGAACTGAACTGAACTGAAAGTAATCAAATTCTTAGAAACAGAAAGTAAAATGCTGGTTGCCGGGGCCTGGGGGGAGGCATGGTGCATGGTGCAGGGAAGAGGATAAAAGGAACTGTTTTTCAATGGATGTAGAATTTCATTGTATAAGATGAAAAAGTTCTAGAGATCTGTTGCACAATTTTATATATATATATAGTTAATGCTACTGAACTGCACACTTAAAAGTGGTTATGATGGTCAAGCTTACACAATGTGTTTTTGATCATATTTAAAAAAACAGATTTCAAATATTAGATGTTTGATGGTAAGAAACCTCAGGAGAGCTCCTTTGTGAAGTTGCAAACTGTATTTATAATATAGAATGCAGGTTCTAGTGATACTGTCATTTGAAACTTCTAAACTGTAACTTTCACTGAAATGATGCCATGTACAACTGGAATCATTAAGGAAGGATGGAAAGAGTGAAAGATCCTTGGAGTAGGTGGCTTTCAAGCTGGATGTTAAAATAAGGCAGAAGGGTGTGGGAAGAGAAGGGTGTTTGAGGCAAGGGGAAGCACTGAACAAATCAGGGTGGTGGGGAGAAAAGGCAGGGTGCCTTTTCAAAGCAACTAACTTGGCTTGGTGGCTTGTTGAGTGGAGACAGAAGTGGGAGGGGTGGGCTGTAGAGGGAAATCAGGTGGGAAAGAGGCCACTTTGTGGAGGGTTTTTCAACCTCAGGGGAAATTGAGAGTGTGCATAGCTGGGCAGGGGCAGGGCAGGTGGACATCAGATCTTACAGGGGAGAAAACAGGGAAGGAGGAGCCCTGGGAGGCACACATATTGGAGCTTCAGGAGTATGGGGAGGAGGACAAAGCAAGTCTGATGAAGACAGAATGACTATGTGAGAGCATCAGCCAGCAGCGGGGATCGCAGGCATGGAGGCCCTCCCAGGAGGCTGATCAGATTCACCTGTTGCCACCGGGCTGATCACACGCGACCTTCCCTTGAACCCCGTCAGGAAATCACCATGAAATCCTTCATCCCCATAAATTAAAGACAACCATGGTAGCTGTGACTGATTGGGGGGCAAACAGAAGGGTGGCAGCTATCCTTGCCAGCAGGGTCTTTAACGCTCCCTGGCCCCCCGGAGCGGGAGTGGTTAGGGCAAGTTAACATCACAGCCGACTCCTAAATCAGCTTTGTTCTGTGAACCAACAGAAAGTTTCAGAGAGGGGTCCAGGGAGCTCTTCTTTCCTGACCATTTCCTTGAGCAAATCAGCTCCACTTCCAGTGATGGCAAGTGACGGGAAAGCAGCTGGGACTGGCAGAGCTTTGAAGGAGACCGGGGAGCAGAGAATGTTCCTTTCAAAACGAACTTTCAGTAACTTTCTGTTACCGGACCCTTCCTGGCCAGGCCAACCAGCTTGGGTCACGATTACCAGGCACGACTCACTCCCTCCCCCAGCTTCCCTGGTGGCTATCTGAGCTTCAGGCTCCTAGTTGATGGCAACTGGATTTCAGGACCAACAATGATTTTGAGAAGTTTCCACATTTTATACCCCAGGCTCAGGAATTTCTGAGACAGCATGTTTGAAATGTTCAATTCCACTGTCCCCCAAAACAAAGGGCTATTTGTCAGATTCTATGTTTTGGAGGCTAGTTCTGTAAAGACGGGCCTGACACCATTCACAACCACTATTTATTGAACTCATGTGCCAGGTACAGGGTTCATCTCACGGATCACAGGGTTTAACCTTTGCAGGGACTCTATGTGGAGGGTGATACTGATATAGTCCCATTTTACAGCTGGGGAGACAGAGGCTCTGAGAAATTAAGGACTTTCCCAGCGTCAAGCAGTGGGAAGTGGCAGTGTCAACCCGCAACCTGTCTGCCTGATTGTGAAGCATGATGGGAAATACACTTCTGATCAGTGCTGGTTAACCTTCCAGAGATGACCTAGCAGGGGTCGGGGCGAGACACTTGCATTGAGTACAACATGCAAGGAGTGCCAAAAACCACAGTAATGAAGAGAAAGAAAATTTTAACGCAATGTTTAAAAAAATCAAAATTCTTACAAAAAGTCCATGATGAACAGGATACCAAAGTTTAAAATAGACAGTCCAACCAGTGGATCAGGATCGATAGGGTGGCTGGGGGTTCTTTGTTTTGTTTTTCAATATTTATTCTGGCTGTGCCAGGTCTTAGTTGGGACATGCAGGATCCAGTTCCCTGACCAGAGATCGAGCCCCAGTCCCTTGCATTGAGGGTGTGGAGTCTTAGCCACCGGACCACCAGGGAAGTCCCAGGGTGGTGATTCTTTGTGGATTTGTCTCTTGTGATCTGAATTCCAGACTCCTGGAGTTAGTTGTGAGCCCTGCCCATCGTGTTCCCTTTTCTTTAGGTTCTTACAAAGCCGTTCCTGCCTCTTAATTAAATCCCAAAGGACGATGCAAGCCACTGGGGGATAAAGATTTCTATGTTGACCAGAGAGTGTCTGGAACCCCAGAGAATGAATGAGAGTCAGCTAGTTGTGCCCTGCCTTGTGTGACTGCTGCTTGCCAGTGCTGCTTCTGAGAGGATCTTAAGGGAGAGCTCAGGGCTCCCTCCTGGGTGGGAATCTCACCTGACCAGAAATTGACCCTATGAGGAGGGTGCCCTGGGGTGGCCAGCTGCCTAACATGTGAGAAGCACCATCCACGGGCCACTCATCAAAAGGAAAGATGGTGCATTTGGGTCTAGCTGAAACATGGAATGACCTTGTCTAAGCCTGGCCCTTGGCTTTGTCCATGCCTTCCCGGTACCCTTGGCCCACAGCTCCCTGGAAAGTGGCTGGATACAGCTGAGGTGGGTGTGGGCAGAGATTGAGGAGTTACAGTGGCAGGCGCTGTAGAGGGGCGAACTCTTCAACTAGGCGCAGAGCCAAGGAGCTGAGAGTTCCTTGGAGAGGAGAAGCAGAAAGTGTCCCATTCTCAGCAAATTTCCAGCCAGGCCTAGGACCAGTTCAGGGTTTAACCAGCTGAGAATTTAAAGAGCCCTTCTATTCATAGCATCCAAGAGGGCTATGTTTTGTTTTGCTTTTAACTCAAAGAAATTATTATTTTATTTATTGGTCTTGAAGCATGGCACCTGGGATCTTAGTTCCCTGACCAGGCATCGAACCCTTGCCCCCTGCAGGGGAAGCACAAGGTTTTAACCACTGGACCACCAGGGACTGTGGTTTTTATCATCCACTGTGAGCACACTGAGGGACTTCTTCAAGCATGGAGACCAGATATTTCAAAATGAGGATTGTGTTTGAGATCTACTGAAGGGTGTGGGATTTGGGGTCTGAAGTCTGAGGTTTGAGCTTTCTTCTAGGGTGACCAACTGTTCTGGGGACACTGGACTTTCAATGCTAAAACCAGGAAAGTGCTGGGTACATTGGAATGAGTAGGTCACTCTCTTTTAACTCCCTGTTAGCAGAACTCCTCTCAAGCTTTTCGGTCTCTTTTCCATGCGTAAAGAATCGAGGCACTGATAAGACCTAATGGACCAAACTTGAATCTGTGCGACTCAGAACTATCACATGTTTCTTACAGCACCTTGAACCTCCTCAGTCATAGCACATCCACTGCCAGTGGCATCTGCTGGCTTCCCCTCCCTCTCAGTTTGAGCTGTTTCGGGGGTGAGAACACCTTATTCATCCCTGCAGCCCCAGGGCCTCTGCCAAAACTTGGCAAACAGAAGATGCTTGGGAAATCTGGGCTACTTTGAAAGCACTTTGCAAACTAAAGCAGAAAGTGGTCTCTTTGGTTGGTCTTCTCATTTGCTGCCTGCCCCTCATTAGCCCCACAAAAACTCTTCTGTAAATTCAGACAGAGAGATGTACCCTGAGGGCAGTCGTTAGGAGAACATAGTCGGGCAGTGGGTGCAGGAGGCAAGGGCACTGTCTTGTTCTGGTCGAGATAGAGACGGGGAACGAGACAAAAGGTGAATGGGTGGTGAGAGAAGCTGGGAGGTCCCATGGGGAGATGAGGAAACAACAGTCCCCACCACCAGGAACAGATGGACATTCATGGGTTCTGAACAAGCAGGTCAGCTCCATCCGCTGGCCTCTGATGCTCCACCAGTGCTTACCCTCTGCTGCCTGCCTCTCTGACTCTCCCCAAGATCGGTGACTCCTCAGAAGGGCTCCTCTGAGCAGTGGCCTTTGGGAGATCACCCAGACCTTAGCAGGTTGTGCTGCCTCTCGACCTGTGCACACAGCCCAGCAGGGCAGCGCATTCCTCACGGGCAGTCTGCCCTAAACCTTAGCGTTTGCCTCTCGCATCCCTGCCCTATGTCTGCTTTGCTGCCTGTAGACTTCCAGAGACACAGAGTCCTGGTTCTGTTTGATTGCCCAGGGTCCCAGCCTTGGTCCTAGCCCTCTGAGCCTTGGGGAGTAAGCTAACTCTCCTGGGGAGTAAGCCCTGGGGCTCTCGGGGCCATTTGGAACCAGCTGGGGCATACTGGGGACCCAGACGCAGTCCAGTTCAGAAAAGCCCCCTCCAGCCTTTGCCAACCTGTACCCGGAGGCTCCATCCGACTTGCCCTCCAAATCTTTGTGGATCCTGTTTCATTCTCTTTCCAGCACATCCTTCTTGGAACCCAGGAGAGGTGAGGACACAGACATAGCCCCCCTCACCAGAGAATCCTAGAATTCTGAGCAGAAATACCCCCAAAGGTAACTGGTTTAAGTCTCCGGCCTTTGGGGAGGTTAGATTATATTATCCCCCATTCACATCAGGCTACCTAGGCTCAGAGAGGGCAAGCAACTTCCTCAAAGTCACACAGTAAAGGAACAGTCATCTGTTCCTCAGCCACCTACCTGAATTCTCCTTTTTCCGTCTGGTTGACTTCTTCTCCGTCTCGTTGGCAGTGCTCCCAAGGACCTCATAGTCCTCGCCTGGGCCTCCCGTGGTGTCCACCAGGCCTGGGCTGTTGGCCCCTATCTCCTTGGAGCCCCCCACGGGGCCTGGGTTGAGCCTACACCGGGCCTCTGACACAGGGAAGTGCCAGTTGGGGGGCTGTGGGAAGGCAGGGTGCTGCTCGGTGAAGCCTCGCTCCTCCCGGGGCAGGCTGTGTGGGGTGGCTGCCAGGCATGAGGCTGAGAAGTCGGGGTATGCAGCTGTCGCTGTCGCTGGGAAGTCTGGTTTCTGGTGGAAGGAGAATGGAGTTGGCGGGTAGTGGGGGAGCCCTGAGGCTCCAGTGCCTTCTGAGTGGGGGTTTCGAAGGCAGCCCCAGACAGGGGCCGGGGGGTGGGGACCCCTCATGCAGCTGCTGGCTGCTGGATCCATCTGCGTCTGCTGCCCGCCTCAATCCTTTCAAAGGTTGGATTCTAACACTTTTTATATTCAAATTGTTAAAAATGCAACCAAAAAAATATTTTTTTTTATAAACAGGAGGGCAAAAGTGTTCAATAGAAAATTTGCCCCAAGAACCAAAACAAAAACCAAAACGAAAGTTGCTCCTCAGAGTACGCACACGTGTGGGTGGCCACACATGTGTGCCCGCACCTATGTTGGATTTGGCTCCTGGCTTCCTGTTCCCCCTGACCCACCAGCCTGCCTAGTGGGGTCCACTATACGTGTATGTGTCGCCGATGACACTAAACATTTTCACTGTCCCAGCCCAGACGCACCGGCTGACGAGGGCTTGTCCTGGAGCCCACGGCAAATGCCTGCAAAGAGCTGGTCCAGGGCTGCTGAGACACACTTTTAAATCCTGCGGTGGGGAGAGAGTGACAAATTTCTGAAGTGAAATGTGAGAGAGGAGAGGGAGGGGTTAACCAGCACACACACGATCCCCTCCAACCAAAACCCGAGCAGGCAACTATTAATCATCAGAAACCTTATATGCACATCTAATGGGATTTG
The DNA here is from genome assembly GCA_006410875.1 of Neotragus pygmaeus. Classification (NCBI taxonomy): domain Eukaryota; kingdom Metazoa; phylum Chordata; class Mammalia; order Artiodactyla; family Bovidae; genus Neotragus; species Neotragus pygmaeus. Next base: position 2,361,393 of record SJYV01054212.1, read on the forward strand.
CAGATGGAGTCTTTTAAAGAAACATTGTCTGTAATTTTTTTTAAGGAAAGAGAGCAGCACACACACACTTTCTTTAATGTGCCTCCTATAACACTATGAAGTTATTTTATTGCACTGTTAACAAAATTCCCCAAGTCTTGGATTTGAAAAAAGCCTTAAGTCAGATCCAGAAACCATCAAGTGCCAAATTCCAGGGAGTGAAGCGGAGAATAAGTGCAAGAGACAAGTCTGCTGATTGCATTTGATTTAAAGGCCCTTCTACTGCTGCTTGCAAAAAGGAAGGTGGATTAAAAGCAATCTTTTTTTGCAAGTCTCAGTGGCCCACTACGGTCTATAGTAGAAAGAGAGACACACTCCAGAAAAAAAATTATCTCTCTCGGCCCACAGTGACATTCTCACTTTCTCAGTAACTTAAAAAAACAATCAGATTCTTCCTTCCGCTCTTTAACCCCCAACTTACATGCCAATTAGCCACACTCTTGTCTAGTGGGGTTTCAAGTCATTTTTCTCCAAGGCAAAGGAAAGACACTTAGGTAGGTTCCTTGAAGTTTCTCCTGGCTTCTCCCACCTGCTCTCTGGCCCTGTAACCTTCGCCCATCTGCTTTGTCTTCCCCACCCCCAGGGGCCAAGTTTTCCATGGAGTCTATGCATGGAAATAGGAATCAGGAGCTTCTCGTTCCCCAAAGAGGTCTCTCTCTTTTTAAAAATATTTATTTACTTGGCTGCACCGAATCTTAGTTGCGGCATGGGGGATCTTCGATTTTTATCGCAGCACATGGTATCTAGTTCCTTGACCAGGGATTGAACCCCAGGCTCCTTGCACTGGGAGCGTGGAGTCTTAGCCACTGGACCACCAGAGTAGTCCCCAAAGAATTCTCTTTGACAAACAGTCTCATTGTCTAAGAGCTTCCCTGGTGGCTCAGAGGGTAAAGGATCCGCCTGCAATGAATGCAGGAGACCAAGGTTCAATCCCTGGCTTGGGAATATACCCTGGAGAAGGAAATGGCAACTCACTCCAGTTTTCTTGCCTGGAGAATTCCATGAACAGAGGAGCCTGATGGGCTACAGTTCACGGGGTCACAAAGAGACAGACACAACCGGGCGACGTCACTTTCTCATGGTCTTATAGGCTGGTGCTCATCACAGGAGGATCCATTGCCATTTCAACTGGCCAGTAGTCTACTCAGTCACCATGGCCTGCTGGTCTCTCTGGAGGATTAATATAATTTCTTGGAGAATGACATTCCAAGCATATAGGGGCAGAGCTCCTTGCCCACTGAATATTTACACAGTCTAGTGCAGCAGTATTGGGGTTGAAATGGGAATGGACGGTAAGAACAGTGTGTATGCTGGCTGGTTCCAAAGATGCCCAAGGTTCCCCGAGGAGTGGCCATGGGTCTCAGCTCTGAGGCCTGGAGGGAGCACATATGATGTTAATTAAATAGACATCTCATCTTCCAGAACAGGCAGCCAGGGTGTTGCAGGCTGGTCGACGAGATGGGGTCAAAGCCACAAACCAGACTCCCCTCTCCACTTTGTCCAGGACTTGCCCATTGAGCGTACATCTCTCCTCTGAACCGTACAACCCTCCTATTTTGGGTAAAGAAAGAATTACACTCCACATTTATACACATGAAGAAATAGAGGCTCAGACAGCTTATGTGAGCTGCTCGGAATCACACAATTAAGAAGTGGCAGAAGCAGGCATTGCCCACAGGTGGCCGGCTGTCCAGTCTGGAGCACTGAAGCTGAGGAAGGAGCACAGACTTTGGGGTTAGACAGTTCAAAGTTCAAATCCGGAATCTGTCACTTCCCAGCTGTGTGCCCCAGGACAAGTCACTTCATCTCTCTGAGCTTCCATTTCCCCTAACCTGGGATGGTCCTTACAGCTTCTACTCAGCCACTGATTTTAGTGCCTCAACCACGTTCCCCAGTGGATGCTACAAAAGCCCACTGGGTTCTCACCTTCGCCGTCTTTTATAGGAGGAAGCACAGAGAGATTGCATAACCTGCACCAGGTCACACCCCTGGGAAGCGGAGGATCCGGGATTCAAACCCAGGCAGCCTGGCCCCACTGCCTCAGAATGCCCGCCCCATAGATGTTGGAGAATTCGAAATGAAATCATTTATGCGAAGTACAAAGTAGGTAATGGATAAAAGTGGCTCCCTTCCTAATCCATCTAGTTTTCCTTTACCAGGATGATTCCAAATGGGACTGAGGAATGGGCACTGAGGGAATTCCACAGAGAACAGCCTGGGGAGGTCCCTCGAAGGGCTGCAGGCTGTGGGGGCTCTGGAAGGAATCCACAGGAGGCTGCGGGGGAGAGGAACCTTCCTGGGATCTGGCCCGCAGGCTGTAACCAGACTCCGGCTCTGTCCTCCCCATCTGGCCAGGGACCCCATCCCAGGGAGGCCCCGGGCCTGGCCCTTTGCCCCTGGAAGGCTGGGTCCTGGGTCATGGAGGGGGCTGAGAGGTCAGGAGGGGCGTGGGGAGGGGCGCAGGGGGCCCTCTGCGCTGAGAAGGCAGGGCCCTGGCACCCTGGCGCCGCACAGCTGCCGGCGTCTGTCAGCCTCCCCGCAGGGCGCGGCCGGGGGCCTGCTGGCTTCTCCATCTTCCTGACAGGCTCCTCTTCTGAGGCCGGGAAAGAACAACAACGGTCCTCCCCTCACGGCGACCCATTTGTTAGATGAAGGCCGGACATCGGCACCTTTAACCTCCTCAAAGTCAGCATGTCCCCACCACGGCCCCGAGGCCCACAAGACAGAGATGAATGGACGTGGCTGTTTGTGGAAAAAAGCCCTGAGCGGCCAAGGGGAGCAGGGTTTCCAGGAAGGGAGGGGACCCCGTTTCTGGTTGTTGTTGGGGGAGTTGGAGGAGGAAGAGGAAAAGCCTGCGTGAGGAGGAGGGTCCCTGAGGAGGACGGTGGGCTTGGCCACACCTGAGCCATCCCAAGGAACTTTTGGAATTTTCCCCATTGTGCTCAACATGTGGGCGTGTCCTTGGGAATCCCCCACGGCTCCCCACCCCCTGACCTGTGCCTGCAACTGCAGCGCTGTCAGGGGAGAACCTGGGCCTGGAGGCAGAGGCTCGAGTTTGACGTGTGGCCTTGTCCTTCTTCTGCTATGTGGCTTCAGACATGTAGCAGCCCTTTCCTGGGCCTCAGTTTTCTCGCTGTTGAAGCAGAGATGACAGTACTCACCTCGTGTGGCTAAGAGGATCCACGATCTGATGTCTATGAAAAGAGCTGGCTGACCGTAAAGGGCGATGCACGTGGGAAATTACTATATCTCCCCTTTCCTTACTCTGCTGGACTATGGGGCAGTTCACGGCTCCATAGAGGATGAAGACAGCACATCCTAGCTGCCCTTTGACCCCCATACCTTCTTCTATGGTAACATAACAGAGCGTCAAGGTCATGGCCTTGGGAATCAGGAGAGTGTGGGTTCACACTTAGCTCTGCCACTAATAAACTGAATGGACTTGGGTAACTCAGTTTATCACTTGAGCTTCATTTAAAAAAAAAATCTTTTTTGGCTGTGCCGTGCAGCTGGTAGGATCTTAGTTCCCTGATTAGGGATTGAAACTGGGCCCCAGCAGTGAAAGCTCTGAGTCCTAACCACTGGGCAACCAGGGAATTCCTGAGCCTCAGTTTCTTCATCTATAAAGTGGGAATAAGTTTTTTCTTCTTTTCCTTCTTTCTCAGTTGGGTTGCTGAGAAGTGAATGAGGTATAGTAGGAAATTTTGTGCCATAGCTTAGTGTACCATGTTTAGTGGTAAAGTCTGGATGACAACGTTGGAAATATCTGAGGTTTTTGCCTTGAGGACAATTTCAAAAGGCAACTTGAGAAGGAGAAGGCCATTAACATTCACTCAAGTAGTAGAACAAGAGTTGAATGAGACACCTGATCCCCAGCAAGACCATGTAGGGTTGAGAGAGGAGACAGACAAGCTGTCTGTCTTCCAAGGATGGAAATCATTTTGGACCAGAATGTTTGTGGCTGGTCCTGGGATTCATTTGGAATGTATATGTCCTTTGCTTCTTGGAAGGCTTTGAGGTACCAGGGTCACTACTGACCTCTAGGACTTTTATGAGGCTCAACCAATTCGATGGACAGATTGGAGTTGAGGAAACCACAGAATACTGCCCTCACGACAGTCACAGATGCTCCCAGGAAGCTTGCAGGACATTCCACGCCAAGGAACCAATGACAGGGTCTTGCTTTAAATCCCAGAAAACACCGTGTTAATATTAGAGACAATTTCTCAGCTGAGTTCCCTCTCTTGTGTGTAAAGTTTTGGTGCAGCTATCACTTATCTGCACTGAGACTGTGGGCAGAGGACTGGAAAATACAGTCATCTGAGGCACTGAGTCACCTGATTCTGAGCTCCAGCTCCTGAAGGTCACCTGACCTCGGTCTCCTCAACTGAAAAGTAGAAGCTCACTGTATAGACGACTTGCAGACACTCAGTAGGTGCTCAATAAATGTGCTCTTTCTAGAGCTTCTGTGCCTGAAGGAGCTAGAAGCATGCGAATCTCAAGGGCAAGCTCTCCGTTAGGGCAGCCAGGAAAAAAAAAACAGGGAGCCCAATTAAATATGCTCTGTGTAATGTTGGTGGCTCAGTGGTGAAGAATCTGCCTGCCAATGCAGGAGACACGGGAGGTGTGGGTTCGATCCCTGGGTCAGGAAGATCTTCTGGAGAAGGAGATGGCACCCCACTCCAGTCTTCTGGCCTGGAAGATCCCATGGATAGAGGAGCCTGGAGGGTTATAGTTCATGGGGTTGCAAAGAGTCAGACATGACCTAGCACACAGCCACTCAGATATAATACTGGGGACACATTTAAGCTAAAAAGGAATTTTTTATTTATCTGAAATTCAAACTCAACTGGGTGTCTGTTTTCCGCCCCCCACCCGCCCCGCTAAGTCTGGAAGCTGTCATCCAAGGCAAAACTAATCTTCAAGATGGAGAAGACTCTGGCCTTCTTTCTGAGCCAGGATATCTGCACTTTGACAGAAGGCTCTGGCAGGACACTCTCAAGGGGAACTTCCAGAGGGAGGGATGGTGGTCGGGCAGGTTTTACTTTGTCTGTGGGCTTTCTGGTTTCGAGAGGAGCCCAGGGTCCCCCAGGAAGTTCTCCTGTGGAGGCCTTGGGAGTGAGACAAAGCAGACAGGAGGCAGGAGGAGGAAGGGCGTGCAGGTGAAAGGAGTGAGGGCAAAGGTGAGCGCCCCTGGGCAGGAAGTGCTGAAAGGGAGAAGGAGGGAGGCCTGGGCAGGGCGCCAGCCTGGGAGACTCCCGGGCCCACTTCCCTGGGCGTGCCTTTCCAGCTCCTGATGCAAGGCAGCCGGGCCATTATTTGGGGAAAAAACCAGCTAACCAGATAGGACAGCAAACTAGGGATTTATGTGGTGTGGGAACAGCTCGGGTTTCCCTCACTGTTTATCCAGCAGTATTTTTTAAAACAGAAATCAGCGCGGGTAACCACAGCTGTGAGTTACTGGCTCTGGCTGCAAGGCCCTTGAGGGCTGAGGAGAGTGGAAGGGGTCTCCTCAAAGGTGCTTTGCTCTGCATCGGCTTAGATGTTGCTAAAGGAATGTGTCCTTCCAGAGCCTGGGGCCAGGTGGGAAGGGCAGCCCTAGGCAGGCCCCAGATCACTCTCTCTCCTTAGGACAAAGGCCAGCATTCCTGGGGGAACCATGACTGTCAAGGCCTGAAGCCTTAGAGACCTCTGGGTCTAGGGGTCATGAACCCTCAGGGGGCCAGGCAAGTAAACACTAGCTAGGGGAGCCAGCTGGGATACCCAGGCTACAATGAGACAGAGGGTGAGAGACAGAGGGGGCCCAGAGCTGCTCAGCAGTAGTAATTTAGTTGCTAAGTCATGTCCAACTCTTGCAACCCCATGGACAGTGGGCTGCCAGGCTCCTCTGTCCCTGGGATTCTCCAGGCAAGAACACTGGGGTGGGTTGCATTTCCTTCTCCAGGGAAGAGCTGCTTGACGCTGGCCAATTTTGACTTGCAAGAACTTAGTTTCACCAGATCTTTCCATTATTTTTTTTTAAGTCAGGATTCTAAATCTTACAGGTAATTTCTCCGTTTGTATTGATATTTATTTATAAGTGCTTGTTTATTTATCTGGCTGCACCAGGTTGTAGTTGTAGTGCGTGGAATATAGTTCCCTGACCAGAGATCGAACCTGGGCCCCTGCATTGGGAGAGAGGAGTCTTAGCCACTGGACCAGGGAAGCCCCTATATTTATTTATTTTTAATGGAAATATAGTTGATGTACGATATCATGTTAGTTTCAGGTGCACTACATACTGATTTGATATTTGCATACATTCTGAAATGATCATCATGATAAGTCTCCATCTAGCCCCATACAAAGTTATCACAATATTATTGACCATATTCCTTATGCTGTGCATCGTATCCCCATGGCTTAATTAGTTCATAATTGGAAGTTTGTAGCTCTTAATCCCTGTATTTATTACAAGCAAATGGCAAATACCTGTTTGTTCTCTGTATCTATGAGTCTCTTTTCATTTTGTTTTCTTTGTTTTGCTCTTTAGGTTCTACATATAGATGAGATCATACAGATTCTGTTTTGTCTTTGTCTGACTTATTTCACTTAGCATAATACCCTCTCGATCCATCTGTGTTGTCACAAACAAGATTTCATTTTTAATGGCTGAGTAATATTGCTGGGAGAAATATCAATAACCTCAGATATGCAGAAGACACCACCCTTATGGCAGAAAGTGAAGAGGAACTAAAAAACCTCTTGATGACAGTGAAAGAGGAGAGTGAAAAAGTTGGCTTAAAGCTCAACATTCAGAAAACGAAGATCATGGCATCTGGTCCCATCACTTCATGGGAAATAGGTGGGGAAACAGTGTCAGACTTCATTTTTTTTGGGCTCCAAAATCACTGTATATGGTGATTGCAGCCATGAAATTGAAAGACGCTTACTCCTTGGAAGAAAAGTTATGACCAACCTAGATNCATGGTATCTGGTCCCATCACTTCATGGGAAATAGGTGGGGAAACAGTGTCAGACTTCATTTTTTTTGGGCTCCAAAATCACTGTATATGGTGATTGCAGCCATGAAATTGAAAGACGCTTACTCCTTGGAAGAAAAGTTATGACCAACCTAGATAGCATATTGAAAAGCAGAGACATTACTTTGCCAACAAAAGTCTGTCTAGTCAAGGCTATGGATTTTCCAGTAGTCATGTATGGATGTGAGAGTTGGACTGTGAAGAAAGCTGAGCGCCAAAGAATTGATGCTTTTGAAGTGTGGTGTTGGAGAAGACTCTTGAGAGTCCCTTGGACTGCAAGGAGATCCAACCAGTTCATTCTGAAGGAGATCAGCCCTAGGATTTCTTTGGAAGGAGTGATGTTGAAGCTGAAACTCCAATACTTGGCCACCTCATGCGAAGAGTCATCTCATTGGAAAAGACTCTGATGCTGGGAGGGATTGGGGGCAGGAGAAGGGGACGACAGAGAATGAGATGGCTGGATGGCATCACTGACTCTATGGACGTGAGTCTGAGTGAACTTCAGGAGTTGGTGATGGACAGGGAGGCCTGGTGTGCTGCGATTCATGGGGTTGCAAAGAGTCAGACACGACTGAGCGACTGAACTGAACTGAATATCCTCTTTCTGTGTGTACACACACACACATATATGTATGTTTTTGTTATTCTTGTTTAGTCACGGAGTTGTATCCAACTCTTTCCAACCTCATGGACTGTAGCCTGCCAGGCTCCTCTATCCATGGGATTTCCCAGGCAAGAATACTGGAATGGGTTGCCATTTCCTCCTCCAGGATCTTCCTAACCCAGGGAGTGAATGTGTGTCTCATGCATTGCAACCAGATTTTTTACCACTGAGCCACCAGCGAAAAGCTATATATGTTTCACATCTTTATCCATTCATCTATCAATGGACACTTTGCTTGCTTCCACAGGTTGGCTATCATAAATAATGCTGCAATGAATAATGGGGTGCGTTTCTCTTTTTGAATTAGTGTTTTCATTTTCTTCAGGTAAATACCCAGAAGTGAAATTGTGGATCATATGGCAGTCCTTTTTTTAATTTTTTGAGCAATCTCCATAATGTTTTCCACAGTGGCTGTTCCCATTTACAATTCCATCAACCGTTCGTGAGGGTTCCCTTTTCTCCATACCCTCACCAGCACTTGTTATTCTTTGTCTTCTTGCTGAGAGCCGTTCTGACAGGTGTGTGAAGTGAAAGTCATTCAGTCATGTCCAGCTCTTTGGGACCCCATGGACTGTAGCCTGCCAGGCTTCTCTGTTCATGGAATTCTCCAGGCAAGAATACTGGAGTGGGTAGCCATTTCCTTCTCCAGGGGATCTTCCCAACCCAGGGATTGAACCTAGGTCTCCTGCATTGCAGGAGGATTCTTTACTGTCTGAACCACCAGGGAAGACAGGTATATAGTGGTATCTAATAGCAGTTTTGACTTGCATTTCTCTGCTGATTAATGATGTTGAACATCTTTTCATGTATTTGTTGCCATCTGTATGTCTTTTTTGGGAAAATGTCTATTCAGGTCCTCTTCTCACTTTTGGGAAGGTTGTTCGTTTTTTTTTTTTTTTTTGANAATAGCAGTTTTGACTTGCATTTCTCTGCTGATTAATGATGTTGAACATCTTTTCATGTATTTGTTGCCATCTGTATGTCTTTTTTGGGAAAATGTCTATTCAGGTCCTCTTCTCACTTTTGGGAAGGTTGTTCGTTTTTTTTTTTTTTTTGATGAGGTAGTTGTATGATCTCTCAGTTTTTAAATATTGGTGATGAATTTAAAACACTCCTAGTCCAGGAATTCCCTGGCAGTCCAGTGGTTAGGACTCGGCACTTTCACTGCCATGACCTAGGTTCAGTTTCTGGCTGGGGAACTAAGATTCCACAAGCTGAGTGATTCGGTCAAAAAAACAAACAAATAAAAAGCCCTGTGGGCACAATCTGATTCTTAAACTGCCAGTTTGTAATCTCTGGTCTCCTCCAAGTCTGCCTGCTCTCCATTTTACAGATGATAAAGCCGAGGCTCAGAGAGGCCTAGTGACCTGCCCAGGGCTGCACAGGTCACTTCTGGGAAAACCATGGGTCCAGGAAGCCTGTCTAGTGCTCCTTGCCCAAGATGGCAGATTTGTTGGCTAAGCCCGAGGTCTTAACAAGAGGTTCTCAAGTGCTTCCCGTGTATCTCTTGTTTGCACAAACATGAGGTTTACCAACACACTCATAACCTACTTGATTCTAGCAATGGCCATGAGGGAGCAGGGCTGCCATTAATTCATTTTCTTTTACAGGTGAGGAAACCAAGGCTGGGAGAGGCTAAATTATTGCAAGGTCAACAGTCTTAGAAAGGGCTGGAGTTAGGGACTCCAGTAACCCCTCTATGATTTTTCTACCCCCAAACTCTGTCATATTTGGGAGATTCAGCCTGAGATAGAAAATAAACTCCTAAAAGGGAACAGTAAATTGATGGGATACTTGGGTAAACGGAATATTCTTCGTAACTTAAAGTTAATTGAAAATCCATAGGTTATCAATTTTCCAAGCAAGCGAATAAAACAGAAGATATTTCAGAGAGCAATTACACAAGCAAGGTTTAATCTTTCTTTGATGATTCCAAAGGCATTTCAGGGGAACGTAATGCCTTGGGGCATCGTTACGAACACCAATAATTACCGTGTAGGGCTGTGAGATGAGTTCTCATCAATTTCCTCCTGGCTATTTGGGGATGTTCTAGAAGATTGCAGCTCATGGTGGTGAGCCTATGTCTGTGTTCCTGTTGCTCTTTCCTTCTTTGCCCATTTCAGGGCAGTCTTGTGGAACGAGCAGTGACTCATGAAGGATCTTGCTGCCCTTCACCTGTAAAATGGGGATAATACTGACTCCTACACTCACTGTACAGGTCCTACTGAAAGGACCTCAGATCTCACAGCATCAGAGCAGGAAAGCATCTCTGATCATAGGATACATCAGTTTCATTTTACCATGGAGGAGTCTGAGACCCAGAGAGGTTAGCGGCCTTGTCCAAGATCACATAGCCAGGGATGGGGTGTTGGAATCCGGTTTCTCTGCTTCCTCAGTTCAGTTCAGTTCAGTTGCTCAGTTGTGTCCGAGTCTTTGCGACCCCATGAACCGCAGCATGCCAGGCCTCCCTGTCCATTACCAACTCCCGGAGTCCGCCCAAACCCATGTCCATTGAGTCGGTGATGCCATCCAACCATCTTATCCTCTGTTGTCCCCTTCTTCTCCTGCCCTCAGTCAGTCAGTCAGTTCAGTCGCTCAGTCGTGTCCGACTCTTTGTGACCCCATGAAGCGCAGCACACCAGGCCTCCCTGTCCATCACCAATTCTTGGAGTTCACTCAAACTCATGTCCATCGAGTCGGTGATGCCATCCAGCCATCTCATCCTCTGTCGTCCCCTTCTCCTCCTGCCCCCAATCCCTCCCAGCATCAGGGTCTATTCCAATGAGTCAACTCTTCGCATGAGGTAGCCAAAGTATTGGAGTTTCAGTTTTAGCATCACTCCTTCCAGTGAACACCCAGGACTGATCTCCTTTAGGATGGACTGATTGGATCTCCTTGCAGTCCAAGGGGCTTTCCCAAATACCACAGTGAGGCAGAAAAGACCTATAGGAACTGAAAGATTAATCACACTTGCAAACAAAGACACATGAGGTCTCTTTGGCCACAGAGAGGAAAAGTTGAGATCTCCCCAGCCCAGTGTGGGGAGGCAGTGAACTCCTTAGTTGAGGGCTGGGAGTTACCTAGGCTGGGGAGGTAGCTGAGACATCATCATCTTGTGAGATTTATGGTTTCATGAATGTCAGAGCATTTTAAAATTTGGTAATTTCGAGTATGCAGTCTCCCAGGGCCCTTCTTTTTTTAGTTGAAGAAATAAACAATCTCCCCTAAGGAATCCTTGTCCAAGGGGAAAGGCAGGTGCAATGTTGACTGAGGACAGTGACAGCCCGGGAGGACATGGTGTCATGAAGAAGTCAAGTGGCCAGAGAGCTAGCCGGCCTGGCCTGAGCCCCAGGAGAAGCAGGTCACAGGGGGTATGCCACACGTATGAACATGCAGACACCACACCTCCTGCCCAGGCCCTGAGTCCCGACAGGAGCACATACACACAGCCACCTGTCACACAACATCCAATCTAGAGTGGCTCAGCGCATGTGTGTTTGTTCATGACAGCTGTTCTCAGAACAGCTAGTGGACATGCCTACTCACCCTTACGGGGCCAGGTGTCGCAGTGGTAAAGAATTCACCTGCCAATGCAGGAGACACAAGAGATGCAGGTTCGACCCCTGGGTCAGGAAGATCCCCTGGAGAAGGAAATGGCAACTCACTCCAGTATTCTTGCCTGGGAAATCCCATGGACAGAGGAGCCTGGTGGGCTATAGTCCATGGGGTCAAAAAGAGTCACATGGGGCTGAGAACACACACACACACACATACTTAGGGCAGAGCCCCCGTCATCTGAGCGGAAATACCAGAGCAGGGACAGACACACACAGCACAGCCACAAACACTTGATCCAGATACTCCCACTGACACACACACACACACACACAAAACTAGATGCATACTCCCACTGACACACACACACGCAACTAGATGCATACTCCCACTGACACACACACACACGCAACTAGATGCATACTCCCACTGACACACACACACACAACTAGATGCATACTCCCACTGACACACACAAACACACACACAACTAGATGCATACTCCCACTGACACACACACACACACAACTAGATGCATACTCCCACTGACACACACACACACACACACACACACACAACTAGATGCATACTCCCTCTAGATGCACTAGAAGGCACGTCAGGAAGTGTCCCCACATTTGTTTCCCTTTCTACATATGAACGTTCTGCCTCTGCGACCCCTCTAAGGAACAGTTTCATTAGTCCACGCTCTCAGATGGTTGGACACAGAGATGAGCTCTGAAACTCCAATGCACAGTACATGGGCTGTCTGGTCTCACACACACACACACACACACACACGCACACAATGATGCATGTCCTCAGCCTTTGAATTAGTTTTTTTGGTTTCATTTTGAGACAGTAACACCACTCATCTCCTCTGTCAGCTTAACCCACAGCCCAGCTTCCACGTTCGGTACACAGTTAATGTCCCAGTTCTTAGACCTTCAAAACATCTCACACTCGGGTCAAAGGGTCCTGCCTTATAATCTCTAGAGGAGCTTACACCTACAAGGAAAAGAAGTTAAAAAAAAAAAAAACTGGTTCAAGGGCTTTGTAAGGTTGAAACATTTTTGCAGAGCAACGAGCTCCGGTCATTAGGGCTCTATCTGGTGGTTATAAGCAGAACTGCAGTGCAATCTACACGGTACGCTCAGTGGTGTCCAACGCTATGGGCTGTAGTCCGCCAGGCTCCTTTGTCCATGGGATTTCTTGGGCAAGAACGCTGGAGTGGGTTGCCATTTCCTCCTCCAGGGGATCTTCCTGACCCAGGGAGGGAACCCGCATCTCCTGCATTGCAGGCAGATTCTTTACCTCCGAGCCACCAGGGAAGCCCCGTTCTACAATGATGGTGGTGGTTTAGTCATCTCCAACTCTTGTGACCCTCTGGACTGTGGCCTACCAGGCTCCTCTGTCCATGGGATTCTCCAGGCAAGAATATTGGAGTGGATTGGCATTTCCTTCTCCACGGGATCTTCCCAACCCAGGAACTGAATCTGGGTCTCCTGCCTTGCACGCAGATTCTTTACCGACGGAACTATGAGGGAAGATCATTCTACACAATGAGCTCAAGCTTAAGCTTCCACCTCTTCCAGAGTGTGAGGACCTGCTTTTGACCCTAGATTGGTGCGAGAGGGTTGGGATGTCAAGCGCCTATGGTGCCTGTGGCCCCACAGCTGCATAAAGTCAGAGAGCATGGAAAGAGAGCTCCCCGTGGGTTACTGAACCTCTCCCCTTCAAAGCAACCCAGGCTTGTGTAGGTCCCAGCTTCTGTTTTCTGGATTTTAAATGGGAGGTACATGAAAGCCAGTGGGCTGGGCAGTTGTCCACTCTACAGGCCCACAGTGTCCCCTACCAGTGGCAGAGCTGGGAGGCAGATGTGCTCAGGGCCTGTGTCTGCCTTATTCCCCTACCCAGGCCCAACAAAGCGCCTGGCACAGGACCTGCCTCAGGTGGGGTCTCTAACATGGAGCAAAGAATTCGCATCCTACTAGGTTCCAGGGCCAGGTGGGGTGGGGCAGGTGACAGGCAGGACTCGGGGAGCCACCGAGGGGCTGTAAGGACAGGAGTGGCACGGTCAGATCTCTGTGTTGGAAAAACCCCTTTTGGTGCTGTTGCCGAGAGCGGTTCCATGCGGCAAGGTGATGATAACCGTCACATTGCCGTGAGCCAACACGTCCAGGGTTCTGTGTCGGGCTGTGGAATTCTCCAGACCTGATTCAACTAAGAATCTGAAACGATCAAATAACTAATCACCCAGATGGTCAGCACGTCAGGGCAAGTGTGGGTAATGCAAGCAGTGTGCACAGGCCACCAGACCGGGAGCCGGGTCGGCCTGTGTACAAGTGCTTGGCCTGCCTCGGGCAAGCCACCTGAACTTGGGTTTATGGTTTAGTCTATTTAAGGTCAGTTTTCTTGTCTAGTGAATGGGGATAACGGCTGAAACCTAGATTAGATTATGTGGGTAAAAGTGCTCTGCCAACTGTGTACAATTATGAAGTTTTTTTCCTTTTTAAAGGTGTTTATTTGTTACTAGACTTTTCCTTAGATCTTATCAACTGACAGGTACAGACGTGGGTTAAGCTATCAATTTCTCCCCGCATTTCACAGGCCACACAGTGGTCTCCACTGGCCACACAGGCTTCAAGCAGGGTGTCACTCTAGCTGTCCCTGAAAGTCCACGGGGAATGTCCTAGACTTTGGGCTTGCTCTGATTTTCCTTGGGAAGGCATTTGAGGGCTTGTATTGTCTTACAACACTTTGGCCACCTGATGCAAAAAACTGACTCGTTGGAAAAGACCCTGATCCTGGGAAATAGTGAAGGCAGGAGGAAAAGGGGTTGAGAGAGGATGGATGACATCACCAACTCGATGAACATGAGTTTGAGCAAGCTCCGGGAGTTGGTGATGGACAGGGAGGCCTGGTGTGCTGCAGTCCATGGGGTCGCAAAGAGTTGGACATGACTGAGCGACTGAACTGACTGATTGTCTTACAAAGGGGTGGGTAGGATGATCTTTCCGAAAAGGTGGCATATGAGTAGAAACCTGATGGAAATGAGAGGGGGAGAGAGGGTTTTGAATCCAGGAGAAGAGCAATCAGGGGCAAGAAAACAGCCTGTGCAAATGCCCTGAGGCAGAGGAGCACAGAGAGAGCTCAAGGAATGGTAAGAAGGCTGGAACAGAGTCAGCAAGGTGGAGAAATGTAGTCAGAGACAAAGCTGGTGGAAAGAAGGAGTACACAGGGCAGGCCACTAGACACTGGCACCTGTCTTGTTCCAAAATGGAAACCAAGGCTGCTCTGGGTGTTCTCCATGGAGAAGCTACCAGGGACTCAGTACCACTCTGAACACTTGATGATACAAAATAATTAGCCTGGTCCCTCCGACTGTCTGCCACAAAGTCTGATTTCAGAGATGAGACATATACATCTAAAGCAATAACAAAGGATATAAGACACACAAGTACATAAGACACACACTAAACAGTGTGGCATCCAGATGCCTGGTAGGTCATTTGGTCCTGGAGTAGTCCCGGAAGTCATCATGGAGGTATGAGCCCGGCATGGCCATATGGAGGAGAGGGAAGAGGGCAATCAGGAGCGGGTACAGTCCTGGCAAAGGATGGCAGGGGATAGGAAGTGTCATTCCGAGAGTAACTGTGCCATATTTCAGGAACAGTGGTGTCTTGGTCATTTACTTAACATGTATTTATTGAGCCATGCCCTGTTCCCGAGTTGAGCCACATGTTGAGTGGGTGGCCCATGGCAAGTGGGCCTCTGAACCTTAAGGCAGTATGGGAGCTACACCACCGTCAAAGCCAGGTGCACAATGGGGCCCACAGTGATGGGCCAGGGGTTGTGGTGGGGGTAAGGAGGCTCGCCTGGAAGGAGTTCATAGTCCAGAGGAGGGAAGGTGGCAGCTCTGTTAAGTGCAGATTATGCCTTAACAAGTCTCTGGTGGAGACTGAGACTTGCTGCTGAGAATGGGTGAGCAGGGTGGGCCTTGTGGAAGGACAAACGGCCTACAGGGCTGGGGGCCACACTCAGGATGAAGGGCCTGCCTCTCCTGAAATGCACTTTTGAAGCAGACTTGTGCCTCCAAAAATTCAAGAGTGAAAATTTCAAAGAACCTAGCTCATTCTCCCTGTGTTGCTCAGAGAAGACTGTAAATAAGAGAAGACGTGTCAGCCCACAGACAGGTGCTGAGCACCTCCCTAGGAGATCAGAGAAGAGAACCTGGCCTGGGAGCTCCTGCAGGGGACTCTTGGGGGGGCCCAGCCAGGTCTTGAGGAAGAAGAGCCAAGCGGGTGAGGAAAGGGTGCCAGGACCCTTGTTCAGAGGAGAGAGGTCTCGGGGCAGGGCTGGCCTGGGAAGGTGAAGGGAGGCTGGGGTTGGAGTGGGACAGGAGGGAGGTGTAGGACCCGGGAAGCTCGGAGGAGGGAGGCAAGTGTGTGAGCAGGAAGTGGTGGAGCTGCCTGTCAGGAGGGACAGGAAAGAACAAACAAGAGTACGCACTGGGCATCCTAGAGTTAGGGCAACAGGGAATAGGAACAAACCGGAAGGGAAGGTTCTGGTGGAAAACAAGGAGAGAGAATGGTGGAAGAGTCGCTGAGAGTCAGAATGGAGAATTTGGGGTGGGGTGGGAGGAGGAGTCAGAGGGCGCAGATGCTGAAGTTGTGTGTATGTGCGTGTGCGTGTGTGTGCGTGTATGTGTGGCAGAGTAGAGGGCATGGTGGGGGGCTGGGCTATGGCGGAATCCAGGCAGTGTGTGCATGAGTGTGTGTGTGTGTGTGTGTGTGTGTGTGTGTGTGGGTGGCAGAGTGGGG
>SJYV01054212.1:2386554-2449770 GCA_006410875.1 Neotragus pygmaeus
CAGTGCCGGCTTTTCCCTGCCCGCCCCAGCTCCCCACCCCCCTCTTGAGTGCCACAGGCGGGTGACACCTGTATTATTGCTAAGGGTTAAAAAGCCCCTGAATCAATAAAACCCATTAACGAGTGTTGGTACCTCAAAGGCTACAGATAAACCGCTTCTGCTCGGTGAGTTCAATCCCATAAAACAGCTCTCCCCTTTCGATCCTGGCATTCATTCGATAGAAAATGTGGAGAAATTTTTAAAAGGTGACTTACTAATTGCCTGTAAAATAAAAGGCAGATGGAAGCTTTATTACAGTTGAAGGAAGTCGGGAATATTAAGGTAAAATGTCAAATAACAATTGATTTTCCTCAGACATAAAGGAACGATTTATGGCTTCCTAGTTACTACAAATGAGAAATTATTTGAAGTTCTAAAAAGTATGAGGCGAAATAAAGATTAAGTAGAAGATGAAATCATAGAGATTTCTCGGGGAGGTGACTTCAATGCCCCTGGGACTAGGATTCATGTGGCTGGGGCCCCAGGCAGCCAGGGCTTCATGTGGTAGTTTCAAGATTTGGAGGCAAGACGTCTCTAAGGAGTGTTTGCTTTGTTGGAGGAAGTAAGAAAGGAGATGGGGCAAGAGACAGTGCTGGTTAAGGGTAATTTCAGATGGAGGGGGTTTGGCATCCAGAGAGAAGGGATGATTGGAGTTGGGAGTACAGCTCAGCTCGCTGGCAGGCAGATGCTCAGGTCTAAGAAAGGAAAGTGTGAGGACCACAGTGACTTTCTTCCAGCCCCTCCTTGCTCTTCCAGGCACAGCACAGCCCAAGGCTCTACACTGACTTTTCCTGGTATGGTCTAACCTAATCTCCACACTGAGAGCCAAGGAGAATTCACTTCCTGGCTGCCAGACCCTATTCTAGGGCTTATCTCCACCTGGAGTCCCCCAGAGACTCCTTGCCAGTAGAATCAGGGCAAGTTGTTTATTTGAGAGTTGTGTGTGTGTGTATATGTTAGTTACTCAGTCATGTCCCACTTTTTGCGACCCCATAGATCATAGCCTGCCAGGCTCCTCTGTCCATAGAATTCTTCAGGCAGGAATACTGGAGTGGTTAGCCGTTCCCTTCTCCAGAGAATCTTCCTAACCCAGGGACTGAACCTAGGTCTCCTGAGTTGCAGTCAGATTTACTGTCTGAGCTACCAGGGAAGCCTTTATTTGAGAGGTGCTCACAGCCAGTCCCATGGACGGAGGAGCCTGGTGGGCTACAGTCCATGGGGTCGCGAAGAGTCGGACACGACTGACGTGACTTAGCAGCAGGAGCAGCACAGCCAATTCCAGCAGGAGAGTGGGGAAGAGAGGCAGGGAAGGGAAGGCAGCTTATGAGGGCTGTGTTATAAACCTGGAGAATGTTATCACGCTGTGGGTGATGGGGGTTTAATCTCGCTGGGGGATTCAGGGAGCCAGGGGAGGAGCCGTACCTCAGAGCGATCTGCCTGAAGGACATGGGAGCTGGAATATTTATACAGCAAGTCCATTCTGTCCTTGGATGAGCGTGCTGGGGGAGCTGGGAGCATTCATGTTGTGGCACTTCTGGGCCCTCAGTCACAAGTTAGGTCCTTTGGGGCTTCTCTGGTGGTTCAGTGATAAAGAGTCAGCCTGCTGACGCAGGAGACATGGGTTCGATCCCTGGTCCTGGAAGACTCCATGTGCTTTGGAGCACCTAAGCCCGTGTGTCACAACTTTTGAGCCTGTGCCCTAGCGCCCACGTATTGCAACTACTGAATCCCTCGTGCCTTGATTACTTACTGCTCCGAAACAAGAGGGGCCGCTGCGATGAGAAGTCCATGCACCGCAACTATCCGGTGCAACAGCCAAGACCTAGCACAGCCTAAAACAAATAAAAATTTTTTTTCAAGTTTTCTAAAAATTGTTAGGTCCTCTGGGCTGCAAGATGATGGGACCCCGAGCGATATGGGCAGGGTTCCCACAGGCTCTGCCTCCGTGCTTTATGTATGTATATCAATCCTCAACATTCTAATTATGTGCAAATCAGAACCCCCAGTTTATGGCAGGGACACGTTGGTTGGGGGGTGGGTAGAGAGATCGCATAACTTCCCCAAACTGGTAGGGCTCGGCCTGGAGTGGCTGAGCTCACACCTTTTCCTTAATAAAAGAGAGGAGTCCAGGAATATGTGCTTCAATAAGCTGCCAGGGAGGCTAGGCAGGCCACCAGCTAGACTTCGATAATGACCGCCACAGCCACTGCCCACCTCTTTTTCACAAATTTTCACTTTCCCTCTTCCCCTCAATTTGGGTCTGTTTCTTGAGGACCCAGGATGGAGACAGGAGTCACTGGACTGGAGCAGGGCCCCAAAGAGCCATCGGGAAGAAGCCTTCCAGCTCTGTGGCTCCTGAAGCCAGGAGGGGTGTCGGGGGCTGGTGGCTGAGAACAGGGGACCCTGCGAGGGTGGCATTTTAGGGGAGGGGGGATGCCCTGGAAACAGTCACTGTTTCCTTAGTTTCTCAGAAAAGAGGAGAGGATGGGGGGCATGTAGTGATAACCCTTGGAGGAGAGTGCCTTCTTCTCCTAAGACCGAGGTCGGTTTGTGATCCCTGTTGTTCGGTCACTCAGTTGTAAAGAATCCGCCTGCAATGCAGGAGACGCAGGAGATATGAGTTCAATCCCTGGGTCAGGAAGATCCCCTGAAGGAGGAAATGGCAACCCACTGCAGTATTCCTGCCTGGGAAATTCCACGAACAGAGGAGCCTGGCAGGCACAGTCCACAGGGTCGCAAAGAGGCAGACACAACTGAGCAACTGAGCTCACATGAAGAACGATGAAGGCATAGGATGGAATCCGCAGTCAGCCCGTGAAGATCACATACCATGAGTGAGAAATAAACCTTGGTTATAAAAAAAAAGAAAGAAAAAAGCCTCTACTCCCTCGCCTTTTCTGGCTTCTAGAAGCCACCACACTATTCTAACCTCTTTTCTGATCTTCCTTCTCTTGACTCTCCTGCCTCCCTCTTTCATTTACAAGGATCCTTTGGATATTGCACCCAATGAGGATACTCTCCCCATCCTTCGTTTGATCATGCCAGGAAAGTCTCTCTTCCCATGTAGTAAGTAACATATTCTCATTAGGGCAATGAGGGGATTAGGGCATCTTTTGAACTTCTTTTGTTTTTTTTCAGCCACCCATGCTGCTTACGTGGGGAAGCCTGATGCGAAGAACTGACTCATTGGAAAAGACCCTGATGCTGGGAAAGATTGAAGGCAGGAGGAGAAGGGGACGACAGAGGGTGGATGGCATCACTGACTCAAGGGACAGGAGTTTGAACAAGCTCCGGGAATTGGTGATGGACAGGGAAGCCTGGCGTGCTGNGACTCATTGGAAAAGACCCTGATGCTGGGAAAGATTGAAGGCAGGAGGAGAAGGGGACGACAGAGGGTGGATGGCATCACTGACTCAAGGGACAGGAGTTTGAACAAGCTCCGGGAATTGGTGATGGACAGGGAAGCCTGGCGTGCTGCAGGCTACGGGGTCACAAAGAGTCAGACACGACTGAGTGACTGAACTGAACTGATGTGGCTTGCATGTTTCCCAACATGATCTTAGTTTCCCAACCAGGAATTGAACCCGCACCCTTGGCAGTGAAAGAGTGGAGTCCTAACCTCTGGATGGCCAATGGTTAGTCCCTAGGAAGTGGATATCTTTTAGGGATTGAGATAAAGACCAGAGTTTCTTGTCTCATTTATTGGCCTTGGGCCAATTTTGCTGACTGTGACCATGAGTAAGGCATGTCCCCTGTCTGGGCCTTGGTTTCCCCACCTGATTGAAATGAAGGTGGACCTCTCCAGCTCCTTCAATCGGATATTTTCTCTGGGGGAGTATCTTGGGTGCCAGGGTATAGTCATTCTATTTCAAGACCTGCCAAAGGCCCACAGCGGTGTGTGCTATGCCATGTGTGTATATGTTTAATTTTTTATATTTGGATGTGGTCCTAATCCAATAAGTGCTTAGGAGGTTTCTACAGAAGAGATTAATTTTTACTAGAAAAAATATAATTGGTGGATGTTAAGGCGACTGCCCTGACAAATCCGCCTTGGCCATATATCTGAGAGAGTAAAAGACCCGATGTGCTTGCACATAAATATGCCATCCTCCCCACAGGCCCCGGTGAAGCACTCCGGGGAGGTTTCCCTCGGTGATTTATTCTTCATTAATAAGCTCAATGCTATATTAGGATCAGATTTATGACTCTGCCTTTCCAATATTTCTGACACTTCATCAGCCAAGAATTACAAATGAAATCTTGACACTTTGTCGCTTCTCCCAGCTGGTGTCCAGGATGGGGAGGTCTGAGGAGCAGGGCGCACAGGCAAGTTTCAGAAGAAGGGACAGTCAGCTTGACTTTGGATGACTTTATTTGTTTTTAATTAATTAGTTTTTGGCTGTGTTGAGTCTTCGTTACTGCGCGTGGGCTTTCTCTAGTTATGGCGAGCAGGGCCTCCTCTTGATCAAAGAGCGTGGGCTTCTCATTGCCGTGGCTTCTCTTGTTGCGGAACGTGGGCTCTCAGGGTGCGGGTTCAGTCGTTGTGGCACATGGGCTTAGTTGCCCTGCAGCATGTGGAATCTTCCCTGACCAGGGATCAAACCCATGCCCCCTGCATTAGCTGGCAGATTCTTAACCACTGGACTACCAGGGAAGTCCTGGGTGGCTTCAGGACTGGATGCAGCTCGAGATGTGAGCAGTTCAGGCTGGAAAGTTGTGACCACAACCACAGCAGCTGCGGTGATGCCAGTGACAGAGGCCAGCCTTGGTGCCAGGCACAGTGATTCATTCATTCATTCGACAAATATTTATCGGGCCTTTACTGTGTGCCAAGTTCTATGTGAGTTGCTTGATGACTGGGATCCAGCAAAAGACAAAATGCAAAGATGAAGATCCTGGCCCTGATGTGGACGATGCCTAGCGGGGGTAGGGGATGCTAATCAGAAAAGTGTGAACATGATACATCTAAAAATATATAGCATGTTTGCAGATGATAAGGGCTTTGCCATAAAGCAGAGTAAACAGAGCCAAGCATGCAGGTTAGTGTTCATTAAGGAAGCGCTTCAACTCATCGACCCAGGGGACTGCGATCGTTCCCATTTCACAGATGAGGAAAGAAGTGGCCCAGGTGGACAAGGAGCCTCGCAGTGAGAAGTAGGGACAGTTTGCAAAGTGCTGTCTCGGTCCTCAGTGTCCATTCTTCCCTTGGCTGCACACCAGAATCCCCTGGTGACCTGAAATACATTAGCTGGGTCCCACCTACAGAGGGTCTGGGTGCAGGGTGGGACTTGGAAGTGTTTAAAGGGCCCACCCGCAATGCTATTGCACCACAAGGACTGAGCAGCACCAGCCTCAGGGCCAAGTTCAGGTGTTAAAGGCAGAAAGGACTGCCATAGAATTTCATTGCTGCCCCTCCACCCTCCATTTTCTCACCTGTAAGATGCAAGATGTGGGTTTAAATATTTGGTTCCAGGACTTCCCCAGTGGTCCAGCAGTTAAGACACCACACTTCCATTGCATGGAGTGGTTAAGACACCACACTTCCATTGCATGGGGCATGTGTTTGATCAGGTCGGGGAACTAGGATACTGCGTGCTTCGGGGTGCAGCCAAAAAAGAAAAACATTACGTTCATGCCCCGAGGATGGCATGAGAGGGGCATGTGGCCACAGTGCTCCAGTCCCCTTGGCCCCTCCTCCATGTCAGCCTCCCACCCAACCTGGCCCTCCTGACCCCAGCGTGACTCTGTTGTTTCACTCCAGGAGCCAGAAAGCAGACCCGCGGTCACTCTGTAGTGCTGACCAGTGAGCACCTTTAGCAGTCACAGTAGCCTGCAGTGATTTCTGCTGGTGCCCCCCAGCATGTACGGTGGCAGGAGGGGGGCTCTGTCAGTCACCTCCATTCTGTTCATAAATTCACAGTGTGTTCCAGCATGGATGGTGGTACTCTCTCATCTACCACCCCTTCTTGTGACAGAAAGGATGAACAGAAATATCTCAAAAAGTTTAAGGTGGTGAGCAGAAAGGGCAAAATGGTGGGTGTATGTGTGAGGTATGTGTAGGGAAGGCAGTGAGAGTCTGTGACTGTACTGCTGGACAGTCGGGGAGGCTTCCTGGAGGAGGAGGTACTGGTAGAGGCTGAAGAAGTGAGGCTGGCTGTGGGGGTTTGGAGGGTGTTGTGAAGGGGATCCACTGCCAGCATCCCTCACCCTGAAGAGGACTGCTTCTATTCCTCCCCTCATTCTTTTCCTTCCAGGGGGTGCTCGCTATGCAGGGGAACAGCTTGAATGCCAGCAGGGAGGCAGGGAGGGTGAGATAGAGCCAGCTGGGAAGAGCCAGTAGATACAGGTGGAGAGAGAAGATGGTTCCAGGCTGGGTGGGCCTGGATACCAGGCCTATGTGCACTTGAACTTGCTGGGGGAGCCAGAGAAGCTTCCTGAATGGGGAAAGGGCAGGATGGCAGTCCCGACTAGGGGGTGAGGGGGGAACTGAGTGGCAGCAGGTCACATGAGGACCCTACACAGATGCTCCTGTCAATGCACTTTGTGGCCCAAGCCTCAGACTCAGGCTTATCTGTTTAAAGGCAGGTTGTGGTGATTGGGAAGAACTGATTAGGTAAATAACATGAAAAGTGCTTTGGAAAGCATAAACCACAGTGTGAGTTCTGTTGCTAGTGTGTGAGGGACTCATTGAGCTAGTCTCTGACGGCTGAGAACCACTGTAGTCAAAAAGAAAGAAAAGAAAGATGTTTGTATCTTCTGCTCCTGGACTAAAATTCATTGACATGGATCTAAAATGACCAATTCCATACGAACATTTTCTTTATTAGCTGCCATTATATATATATATATATATATATATATATATACATACATATACATATTTGACTGCTCCAGGTTTCTTAGTTGGGGCATGTGGGACCTAGTTCCCTGACCAAGGATCAAACCCAGGCCCCCTGCATTGAGAGTGCAGAGTCTTACACACTGGACCAATAGGCAATGCCTATTAGTTGCCATTTTATTTCCTAATCATGGACTCAATGGACGTAAGTTTGCGCAAACTCCGGGATACAGTTAAGGACAGGGAAGCCTGGCGTGCTGCAGTCCATGAGGTCCCAAAGAGTCAGACATGACTTAGCGACTGAACAACAACAAATCAAATTTAAGGTGCAGGTAGATTTACTTTTGTAAATAGGACCCAATGGACTTAGTTTTGCCAGCAGCCAAAAAAGTTCCACTGGCTCAGACAGGAGTGAGACACCAGTTGGAAGTGCTGCAATGGACAAGGTCTTCTGACCAGCCCTCTAGCTGTTTCTCAGCTAGACTGCTGTAGAATTTCCTGAGCCTAAAAACCAGATTCCTCCCTCTCTCACCTTGAGGTTCTTTTTCTCTAAGTCTGCTATGAGACCCTGAAGCCTGTGTTTTAAAAACTTTACAAAGATCTTAGATGACCATCCAAGTCTAATATTTATAATATTTCCCCTCATTCTTCCTTGTCCTTTTAAACCACCCTGGAAATTGTCCTGCTGGAGTGCAGTTCTAAAACTGGCCACAAGATATCGCTTTTCAGCCACAATTCCCCACCGTGTGACCGGGCAGGGAGGCAGGTGCCTTCTGCGGAGAAACGGTGGCCTTCCCCGAAGGACCAAGGCCTCGATGTCCTGGTTCCTTCTCAAAGTACAGCTTCTCCATGGATGTGAACTCTCCTCGCTGCCATCCTGCCCTGCCTCAAACAAAAGCTCTCAGCAGACAAGAGCTGGGAGCAACCAACCGAGCTATTACTGGTTCCTATTGTGTGTGTTTGGGCTGGAGAAAGGAATGGCAACCCACTCAAGTATTCTTGCCTGGAGACCTCCATGGACAGAGGAGCCTGGTAGGCTACAGTGCATGGGGTCACAGGAGAGTCGGACACGGTGACTAAACAAGAACAAAATTGTGTTCGGAGCCACCAAAGACAGAAATATTAGAGCTAAAAGGGACCTCAGAGCAATGCAGTGGGTTTTGAACTTAAAAGATGTGGTCTTGAGTAATATACTTGGTTGTATATTGTTGTACCTCTGCCTCAGTTTCCTCTGTAAAATGGGATAAGAATAATCACTGTGTATAATGATATGAGGACAAAGAGAATGATGCACGTAAAGGACACGGTCATGGCTTCCATCAGTGGACGCTTTGGTTGTTACTATAGTTTTACATGCGGGTCCCCTGAAGCTCCATGAAGGAAGGTGACTTGCCCAAGGTAATATAGTCAGGGTGTGCTGGATCTGGGGGCTCCAGCTCAGAATTCCTGTTTCTCATTCTACCATCACTCTCAGTGCTCTGATTCTTCCTTTAGGGAAAAGTCAAAACCCCAGAAGATCGTGATTCTTTGCACTCCATGGACTGTAGCTCGCCAGGTTCCTCTGTCCATGGGAGTCTCCAGGCAAAAATACTGGAGCATGTAGCCATTCCCTTCTCCAGGGGATCTTCCTGACCCAGGGATCAAACCGGCATCTCTTGCATCTCCTGCATTGGCAGGCGGGTTCTTTGCCACTGAGCCACCAGGGAAGCCCGGAAGATAGCACAAAGGCTAATAAAAGATGGCTTTTGAGGGAGTTGAGTTCTACCTGAAGAGGGGAAACACCTGATCGTGGCTTGAGGACAGAGTGGTGAGTTTCCCTCTGGCCTTTCTCTGGTTTGTGGATGAGAAGGAATCTCCGTCCCTGGGACGATAAGAAGCATAATGGCTGCGCCATCCAGGAGTGCAGTGAGGATCAGACCAGAACATCAAAAAGACTTGTCAACATTCGGGGTGATCAGAGAGCCACTGACTCTTCCCCTGCACCCCTCCCCCATCCCTAAAAGAGCTGGACCCTCTCAGGAGGCCATGAACCCAAGACGTGGCACAACCCTTGTTTGTCAGCTGGGGGAGTTGAATGAAATTATTCGGAGGGTTTCCTTCTGGCTCTCATAATCCTTACGTGCTCACCATGTCCTCTTCAATTTAGTCCAAGAAACAGTCCAAGAAAAGGTTAAGCCATGGCAGTCTCCTCCCAGTGGTGGCAGCCCCTCTCCCTCTTTGGGCAGGAAGGTCAGGGGTGAGGCCAATGCAAGAGGCAGCCACTGTTGCCGGAAATGATAACACGGACTCCCTAGACTCACTTGTCCCTTCTGCCTGAAATCTTGCCTGTGGCACCCTCATGAAGTCGTTGGCCAGGCTCAGGAGAGCGTCTCAGCCCTTCTCTGAAATGGATACGCTCACTGGTCGCACCCGCGCCAGGCTGGTCTCATTTGCCTTCTTCATTTTTAGACACATTCCAAACTTTTCAGCAAATTACAGTGTTTGCCAACTGGCCGTCTGGAGCCCAGGAGAGATACTATTTATAGGGCACTGGGACGCCATCCCAGAGCAGCCTGTAAGAAACTGGGCCAGAGTGGCTGGGGGTGGCGTCCTGCACCCTGGGGACAGGCTGGGGCTCTTGGAGCAGACCGGCAAAGCTGAGAAGCCTATGGTAAGGCCCGCCGGCACAAGTCCATACCAGGGCCCTGGCGTCTGCCTGCTGTGCCCTGCACGTCCGAGGCTCTTTGGAGAGTCCTGAGAGCCTTGGAGAGACAGAGGTACTGCCATGAGTGCTGAGCAAAGTCAAGGTTAAATCTCATTATGGATCCGCTCTTGTTCATGCTGATCGCTACCCCCTTTCACTCCATTCACTCCCTCTCTCCCCCATCCCTCAGGGCCTGGGCGTCAGTTCCATCACCACCTGGGAGCGTCAGGTCACCTTGGTGAGCCTAGATTTTCCCCATCGGTGCAGAAGGTGGATCTGAGGTCCAAGGGTCATTCTAGCTATCCGTGTGAGACTCCGGTAGCTGTCTAGTACACAGCAGGTGCATAATAAATGTGTTGGTGTTCCCACCCTCTCCAGTACTGGGCATGAGGGCACACAGAGAAGAAATATGAATAAATGTGGTAGTTGTCCTTGACAGGTGGGGCACAGGTCAGCTGGACATGTGCAGGACAGAGCAGCCCTCATGTTTGTCCTGGACGTTGCAATTCACAGAGGGATTTGTGGCACGTGCCACTCCCTGTGAAGTGTGGCCATGCCCTTTCTTGCTTTCCTTCTTTGGCTGCATCGGGTCTTAGTTGTGGCATGTGAGATCTTTGTTGCAACGTACAGACTCTTTAGCTGCAGCATGGGGGGGCCATGCCCAGTCTCACGGGAAGCACTGCATGTCAGAGAGGGTGAGGACTGGCAAGTGGGGAGGTAAGTGGGGAAGGGACTGAGACCTCCTGGTGCCTTTTCGGGGCTCTGCTGTCCATTTTAACGTGCTCTCTTGGAACTTCTGGATGCTGAGTCTCCCCTCTGTGGGACTCCCTGCTTTACAATAAGAACTCAATTTTCTTACGCTCTTTCTTCTCTCTTCTCACCCTTGGAAAACTCTTCCCACTCCCAGAAAGGATTTGGTTTGGTTGTTTGCACCACAGCTCACACCCAAATTACTGTGGGGTCCCAGGTGCTCAAGAAACTCGGTGTGGTGCTAGAGAAGACCCTTAAGAGTCCCTTGGACAGCAGAGAGATCAAAGCCTAAAGGAGACCCTAAAGGAGATCAACCCTGAATATTCACTGGAAGGACTGATGCTGAAGCTGAAGCTCCAATAATTTTGTCACCTGATGCGGAGAGCCAACTAATCGGAAAGACCCGGATGCTGAGAAAGATTGAGGGCAGGAGGAGAAGGGAGTGACAGAGGATGAGATGGTTGGATGGCATTACCGACTCAATGGAAATGAGTCTGAGTAAACTCTGGGAGATGGTGAAGGACAGGGAAGCCTGGTGTTCTGCAGCCCATGGAATCGCACAGTCAGATACGACTGAGCGACTAAACAACAACCAAGGTGCTGGCTCCATTTCCCATTGGGGAAATCGAGGCTGCCCTTGTCTTTTAGGAAGGGGTGTGGAAAGGCAACTGTTAAAGACTTCTTTTTTGTTCCAGATAATCTGATACTTTTTTGAAGCCACACCATGTGGCATGTGGGATCTTAGTTCCCAGACCAAGGATCAAACCCATGCACCCTGCATTAGGAGCCTGGATCTTAACCACCAGAATGCCAGGGAAGTCAATGTCTGTTTTAAAGGGAAGCTTTAACTATTCTTACATAATAAGATTTTTTTCTTCTATCTTTTCTGTATTTTCCATTTTTCCATGATGAGTATGCATTATTTACTTATTTTGCCAACAAACTTGACAACTTAATTAAGCTGAATGATATCAAAGACAAACTATAAAAATTAACTCAAAGAATAAACATCTGAATAGCCTAATATCAATTAAGGAAATTGAATCAGTAACTAAAAACTTTGAAACAAAGTAAAAACATGCATTACTTTTACAATTAAAAAGGAAATTTTCATCTAAAGGAACAATCAGACTCAAGGCAAGATATGCTTAGCAGCCAAGTGGCAGGAGAAGCCACTTGGTCACTGAGGCTCTGAGTGGCCCCACCTAGAGGGAGGGGTGGGAAGGAAAAGATCGAGGAGGGTGNAAAGGAAATTTTCATCTAAAGGAACAATCAGACTCAAGGCAAGATATGCTTAGCAGCCAAGTGGCAGGAGAAGCCACTTGGTCACTGAGGCTCTGAGTGGCCCCACCTAGAGGGAGGGGTGGGAAGGAAAAGATCGAGGAGGGTGGTGGGGCCCCCTGGGGGGCTCCAGGGGCTGTAGGCTCCAAGAAGAAGGAGGTGGATTATACTGGGTACCCCTCTACTCCTCAGCACCCTGGACAGTGCCTTGCACGCAGTAGGCCCTTAGTAAATACCTGTTGCACTCAAGGCAAAGTGAAAACAGAGGTGAAAATGTGCTGGAGGTCATGGCGGAGGAGAGGGTCCCATTAGGCTGGAGGGGAGGGTCAACCCAGGGAACGAAGGTGACCTGAGACCCAACTGGAGAGGCTATTCAGTGCTGGTCCCAGGAGGGTTTCTCCATCTCCGGGAGAGAGCAGCCACCCAAAGTGGGGGCTAAGGAGTGACATTTTGAAATTGGCATTTTATCAAAATGGAACTGGGGTGCTGAGCTGTGAACCTGAATGGACTCCGGGGGTGGGGAGGGGATCTACAGATCTCCTAGGTCTCAGACAGTCTCTGAGAGCCTCTCTCCTGGGGATGGCCTCAGTTTAGGCCACGTCTGGAGTGTGAGGCTGCTTTGGGAGACACAGCTAAGTAGGGAGCTCATGATGGAATGCCCAGGGTCCCAGGGAGAAGGTGGGGCTGGAGAGCTGGGAATCATTCCCACCTTGAGAGCTGATTGAGGGGAGCAGGAAGTGGAGGGGTGGATGTCCGAAAGGCCCAGTGAAGGGCTGAGGGAGCAGAGAAGGCACTGGAGGTGTTGGAGACGTCAGAGGGGAGTAAGCGTAGGGAAGGGTCACTGAGGCAAAGGGTAGGGAGAGCCTCACAGAAAATCAGGAAGATGAAGCTGGGAAAAGGCTCCTGGACATTGGCTGATTGTGGCCTACAATGCTCCTTTCCTGCAGGTCTCAAAGCAGGGGGCTCAGCCAGTGACTTTCCCAACCCCTCTGCCCTTGCACGTGTTCTCGAGCTCTTTCATCAGACAGCTTACGAGTTATACTAGATGATGAGAATAAAAGTCCACATCCTTCCCACAGGATCTGGCCCCAGCACTCTTCCTGAGCCATCTTGCATCACCCCCACTCTGCCCTTCCGTTGCCTCCTGCTCCTCCAGCCTCAGACTTGCTCCTCCAGGAAGCTCATTCCTGCCTCGGGACCTACGCACTTGCCATTTCCTATGACTGAAATTCCCTCCCCTAGATAAAGCCACATTACTCATCCCCTCTTCCTTCCCCCAGTCCCCTTATCAAAGAGCCTTCCCTGGTTGCCCTAGCTCCGCGGCACCCACTGCCCTTTCCTCTTCTCCNTTCTCCAGGGGATCTTCCCGACCCAGGAATCGAACCTGGGTCTCCCACATTGCAGGCAGATGCTTTACCGTCTGAGCCACTAGAGAACTATGTATGTTTAACTGACACCTAATGATTCTAAGTCATGAGTAGCAACAATTTCACTGCTGCTACTCATGATTTATAATCAGGAGAGACTCACCTCCCTGTTGATAATGTCTTTTCCCTGGGTCAAAGCATCTATTAGCTCCTACTGTCACTTCATAAAGTAGAAATCCATGATCTGTCATACAAAGCCCTCTTTCCTATCGAATTTCCTATTTCTTTTTTCCCTTTTCTGGTAATAGCCTTTTCCCTACCAGCCTTACAGGGAGTTTAAAGGAAGCTGACCCTGCTTTGCCATGCCACAGACCAATCACGTGACCAGGCTTGGCCAATCAGGTCACAGAATCCCCCAGCCATAGTGGCTGGTGTAGGGAGGGACACATGACCCGGCGAGAGCCAATGAGGATCTATTCTGGGACTTTTCTCTGAACTCTTAGGAAAAGAAAACCTCTCCTAAAGATGGGGAGTCTGGGAGACTGAATGTGAGCCAAGCGCTCCCACAGCCACTGTCCGTTTCAACCTCCAAACAGTTTTCACTCTTTTGAACAATTCCAAATCTTAGTTTTTCCCTACATTCTTCCTTTCACCAACACTGTCATGACACTGAAGGGCTTATGTGGTTTCTCAAAGTTTCACCTTCTGGCTTCCCTGGTCACAGTGACAGTCTGAGCCCTGCTTGCTTTCTGCTGATGGTGGAGAAGGATTTAGCACACCTGCCCTTCTTCCTCGGTTAGTTCTCAGACCGCAGTGCGCTGCCTTGCTCTTCTCCCACACAGGTAACAAAAGAGAGAGTCAGATCATGGCCCTAAATATTCCAGAGGCTGGTGGTGAGGCAGAGAGAGTCCAAAATTGGGGCTAGAAGACTTTGGTTCAAGTTTAAACTTTGCGATTTATGAACAGAATGTTATTATACATGATAGTTCATCTCTCTGAGGCTCAGTTTTCCCATCTGTAAAATGGGTAGTGCCAAAAGTTAAAAGAGATGTGGTCTTTTGAAGTATTCTCTAAACTACAGGGCACTATGCTTCCTGATTGTTGCCTCAACGGATAGAGTTGGGGTCCCCTTACTTTGGGTGTTTTTGAACTTCTGGTCATTGTGAGATGTGTGACTGAGCACAGGTCTTTGAACACAGCCAGTTGAGGCTGTCTTCTGTGTTTCTGGAGCATTCCAGAATTCCAGAATTTCCAGCCAGTGCCAACCAAATATGGACCCCGGATCAGAGTTTGCAGAATGAGTGAGTATGTGAGAATGTGTCAGAAGACAAACGTAGACACCGTCTTATTTTAGCTAACATTACTCCAAGGGGCCATTTCTGCTACAGTAATATTGCACAGAACCCAGAAATTCCAGCATGTGAACTGAGATTATATTTGTGACTTAACGTGACCTTAGAATTCTCTCTTACCTAAGAGTGGACAGAAAAATCATGGACCTGCAGGGTTTTCATTCAGAAAGAAGGGAGATTCTCTCATGAGAGAAAATTGAAAGGAAAATGAGGGACAAAAATTAAGTTGTGTTTGATGATACTAGGAATTGGGCTTGTTCAGGGTGTCATTTACATCTGCCATTACAGAAGTTAGGAGGGCACCTGGGAGTCTAAAAATTAAATATAATTTTATGAATACATAAAAGCCTCTGAGGCCATGGGAGCATGAGGTGAGGGGGTCCCTTGGCTAAAATTGTGTCTGAAACCCCAAGAGTCTTCCCAGCCTCTCAGCCCCTGTCTCTAGGGACCCTGTCCTTCAATCTCACTGCTTCTCCCATGGACTGTGGAAATCTGAATTGGTCCCCCAGCCCCCTCTCCCAGGCCCCAGCTGTGGGAAGGGGAGCCCCCAAGCAGTAGGCCAAGCCCTATTCCGCCTGGACCCAGATTCCCATCCATGGGGTGGTCTTGGCAGTGGCCAGCCCGAATGGTGATTACTGCCAAGGTACAGGGAGCTAAGGTGGGTCCCCCAGGCTCCCACCTCCATGTGGGCAGTGAATGGCCCTGGCCCCAGATGAGACGGTGTCAGCAGGCGCCCGGCCAACCCCTGCTGGGTTCCCAGGCCCCTGGAGCCCTCTCGTAATAGGAGCCATTTGCCCCACAACCAGTGGGTGACCAGGTTTTTAATCTTGGAGGCCCCTTGCATCTCAGCTGGGAAGTGGGCTTGTCATTCGGGGAGGGGAGAGCCCGTCTGGGAATGCCAGAGGGCCTCTCAGCAGAAGGGGGTCGTCCTGGAGCATTATGTCTCCATTCCAGATCAGTCCCCCCGCATCCCTCCAACCTCCTCCAAACCCAGAAGACGGCGCTGCACCTCCTCGGTGTCTCTGACATACCCAGCAAATGCCCGAATTCAAAATCAGGGCGGCTTATTTTGTACTAACTCTGATACATGTCAGATTGGGCTGCCTCTTGGCTAAATCCTCATTCTCCCATCCTTGAAACTCTCTCTGACCTTCTGCCTGTCAGCAATTGCCCTGTAAAGGCCCTCTCCTGGGCCACTGAGAAGCTGCCTCCAGGCTGTCAGGAAAGGTGAGAAGAACACCAGGCCAAAACCTGCTTACTCTCTGCCACAACTTGCTGTGTGATCTTGGGCAAGTCACTTCCCCTCTCTGGGCCTAAGTTTTTAAAAGTAGGGGTATGGGGACTTTCCTGGTGGTATAGTGGATAAGAATCCACCTGCCAATGCAGGAGACACGGATTCGATGCCTGGTCCAGGAAGATTCCACATGACATGGGCAACTAAAGCCTGGGTGCCGCAGCTACTGGAGCCGTGTTCTAGAGCCTGCACTCCATAGCAAGAGAAGACGCAGCACGAGAATCCCATGCACGGCAACGAAGAGTAGCCCCACTCGCTGCAACTAGAGAAAGCCCACGAGCAGCAACACAAACCCAGCTCAGCAAGAAGTGAATAAACATTTTTTTAAAAAACACAGGGACAGACTTGGAACTTCTTAAGTGTCCAGTATGTACCATGTTCTCGACATGCATGATCCCACACCAGCCCTTGCAGTGACCTTGTGACATAGCCTTCTTGTTCTCAGTTTATAGGGGAGTGGATGCTGCCTGGCAGAGATGCAGCAGTGGTCACAGGCCACACAGCTAGATGGGCAGTGAGGGCCAGGATCTGAAGCCAGTCTTTCAGACTCCACTGCCTGAGCATTTTTTCCTCCTCAGTGACTTCCAGGTGATCCTGAGGACACCTTCCAGCTGAGATTTTAGCACCTCGGGTCCTCGCCACCTCTCCGTGGCCTTTGCAGTCTGACTACCTAGTTCCTTTTTACTAAGAAATTGCTCCTCCCATCTCATCTTTCCCAAATTTTGGGGGATGTCCAAGCCACCCAGGGTTTCATCTCTAAGCCTCCGTTTCCTAATCTGTAAACTCAGCTTTCTAGGGAGGGTTGATAACCTCAGATACCACCTCCTCGGTGAGGTTTTCCCTGACTACACTGTGTGAACCCAAGTCATCATTCTTGCAGACTGTGTTATCTTTATTTGCTCCCCACAAGCTGCCTTCTCACTACAATGGAAGTTACACAAGGGCAGCAGTTTGACCTGGTACTTTCACTGTTATATCCTGTGTGTTTGTGTTTGTGTTTGTGTGCTCAGTTGTGTCTGACTCTCTGCAACTCCATGAACTGTAGCCTGTCAGGCTCCTCTGTCCATGGGCTTTTACAGGCAAGAAACTGGAGCAGGTTGCCATTTCCTATTCCAGGGGAATCTTCCTGTTCTAGGAATTGAACCCAAATCTCTTGTATCTCCAGCATAGGCAGATGGATTCTTTACCACTGCACCACCTGGGAAGACCCGTTATATCCTATATCAGCACCTAAACCATGCCTGGCACCTACAGAGCTCAGCATGTATGTGTTGAGTGGACAAATGAATGAATTTATAATAATACAGCTACCAGTTTTGGAAGATTTACTATGTGCCAGATGCCATGTCAGTCTTCACAACAACTCCATAAGGAAGGTCAATTATATCCATTTTACAGATCTTGAACCTGAGTCACTCAGAGGGTAAATAACTTGCCCCACATCCTACGGTCTGGCTTTTAATCTCTGCATGTCTGACTCTAGTCCTCATCAGGTTGCTTTGTCAACTCAAAAGTGCCCTAAAACTCAAGTGACTTATATCAACAGAGCTTCCCTCAGTCTTGCTAAGACCCGGACCTCTGATATCTGTGGAGCCCTGTGTGTACCTGGCTCTCTCTTAGGCCTCTTGCTCTGGCCAGAGGAATAAGCACTGAGGCCCCACAGAAGTCCTGAGTACAGTAACCTGGATCTTTTTCCTCTCATGGGCAATGGTCCAAAATTGAAAACAAACACTTTAAAATAAAAGCCATATTAAAAAACAACCCCAAATTTCTGCCTTAAAATATGGTGAGCCAGGGGGCAATTAGCAATTATGCTGTATTTTATTATGAGAAGATGAAATTCTAATTGGACTGATTTGAATTCCACACACCTCCACAGATTGTTTTGGGAATTAAGGTATCAGTTGTATCGGTAATTATGGTTTACCATTAAATTATCCTCCCACAGAAAACTGTTAAATTGTCTGTGACAGGGTTTAAATTTAGCCCAGACCCATGTCCAATGAAGACTGCGCGAGTCAATACAAGCCACCCGGAAACCACTGGGTGCCCTGTGCCAGGCGGTAATTAAGGGTTGAGGTTTCCAAAGTTTTACCTGAGATAGCAGGGACAAGCCCCGGGCTGCAGGACACTCACGTGGAGGGCTTGGCTGCCCCGCCTCCCCCCAAGAGCAATGTTCTAGGAGCCTGCCAAGCTCTGCAGGGCCAATACCTGAGCTGCAGTAGGCATTCTGGAAAGCAATGTAGTTTCAGTTGATGGGTAATATCGATACTTTGGTAAGGTATACCAGCCCAGAAGGAGCCCAGGGGCCGTGGAGGACAGTGTATGGCACAGAGACATTGCAGTCAGACACTCTGGCATTGAGTCCCTGCTCTACCTTTTAGGGAGGAAACTTGGGATAGCCACTTCATCTCTTTGAGCCTCTGTTTCTTCATCTGCCTAATGGGTATACTCCCCTGCCTCATACGTGGGTTATTATGGAGATTAACTGAGAGTAGCATGGTGACAACAGCCATCTACGGTCCCCTTGTGATGGGCCAGCCATGTGTGTTCATCTTTAATCTCTAAGAAAAATCTATGAGTTGGGTAAAAGTGCTGTATTAGGAGGACTGTTTGACTGAAAGTCATTGACCTGGGATCCAGTGAACTTAAGCAAACTAGAAACTTATTGGAAGGGCAGAAGGGAGTTGATAGAATGGAGAGGGAAGTTAGAGAAGAGGCTCTGAGTAGTCAGACCCAGTGAGTGCCATGGGCCTCAGGACCTGGAACTGCTCATTACATTCTCCTGAGTGCCCTAGTGAGTGAAGTGAAGTCGCTCAGTCGTGTCCGACTCTTTGCGACCGCACGGACTGTAGCCTACCAGGATCCTCAGTTCATGGGATTTTCCAGGCAAGAATACTGGAGTGGGTTGCCATTTCCTTCTCCAGGGGATCTTCCCGACCCAGGGATCGAACCCGTGTCTCCCACATCGTAGGCAGATGCTTCACCATCTGAGCCACCAGGGAAGCACCAGAGTGCCCTAGAGGAACCAAAAGTCTCTGGTTGCTTCCCCCATCCCTGGGCTCCCATCCAAGAGCCCAGCTGAGCTGTAGAGGCTGCTCCACAGGGTGGGAGGCAGAAAGAGGAAGTTCCCAAAGGGCAGGCACCTGGGTCTCCTACTCCTCAAAACAATATAAAGAGGGTGAGGGCACACTGGGATGCTGGGGAATGGATACTGGGCACAATTCTTACCATCCCCACTTTATAGACACGGAAACCAGAGCTGTGAAGCCACTTGTTTAAGTTCACACAAACAGTGAGCAGAAGAGTGGAGATTTAGATCCACTGCTCTCCTAGGAAATGGCTTCCTCCCTTCAGTCCCCAGTCTGGACTTTTCCAGGGCAGGACTGGACATTAGCGTCTTTATACAGTACTGTGAAGTCTCACTCAGATGAAAACCTGGGTGAGAAAGCCTCAGGATGGAGGGGCTGCTACCCTCACCCAACTCATAAGACAAGCCTGTCAATTAAAGAAACTGCTCTGATCTTTCTATGTTCAAACACACGGCTGTCAGGAAGCACTGGGAAGAAAGAGATTTAGAGGCTATCAGATGATCAGGACTTATGTTGCGGTGCAAAAGGGCTCTCCCCTCTCTTACCTCCAGCCCTTGACATCTGCTGTTTCTTCCACCTGAACTGATGTTTCCCCATCAGAATTTTACAGTCCTACATGTTCTTAAAAGCTGGGCCCAAATTCTACTTTATTGAAGAAATTTTCCTGATTCCTCAACCAGGGCAGACCTGTTCTTCTTCTGGCCCTTACAGATTTGCTGTCACAGCTCTGGCCATGCTCTGCACAGAGGTAACAACACTGGATGTGCATTAAATTGTACTGAGTCTGTTTCATATTCTGTTCTATAAGTGAGGAAATTGGGGCACAAAGGTTAAGTCCACTTGCCTACGGTCATGATGCTATTAAATGAGGTGGCTGGGTTAGCACAAAACCAGCATGATAGATGTCCTCTGCATCTGTCCTTCTGTCTGGAAGTACCTTGAAAGGGACCCAACCAAAGCAGAAGGCTTTATTTTCTCCTTTCAAGAATCCTCCCTCCCCACAAAAGATTCTGTGGGCAGCTCCTCTTCCTTGAATACAGAACTAAGAAGTGGTAATAGGAAAGTGACTTTTTAATACCATGATGCAAAGGAATGAATTCTGCTGGAGCCTCCTTGAAGTGACCTGATAGAGCAAAGGGTAAGACAAGCCACAACCAATGAACTATGGAGGTCACTATCCATGGGATGGGAAGGTGGAGTAGACAGGGAATCCCACAAGTCCTTGTGGAAGATAATCAATGGCAGGACATGCGTGCTACTTCTGGCAGCTTCAGTGGTGGATACATGGGCTCTGGTTTAAGTCCTGGTTCTACCAGTTTCCTAGCTGTGTGATCTTGAGCAAATCACTTAAATTCTCTGATCCTCAGTTTCTTCAAGCAAACATGACGATTCAAGGAGATAATAAATGTGAAGTGAAAATGTGAAAGTGTTAGTCGCTCAGGTGTGTCTGACTCTTTGTGACCCCATGGACTGTAGCCCACCAGGCTTCTCTGTCCATAGAATTCTCCAGGCAAGAATACTGGAGTGGGTAGCCATTCCCTTCTCCAGGAGATCTTCCCAACCCAGGGATCAAACTTGGGTTTTCCGCACTGCAGGCAGATTCTTTACTGTCTAAGCCACCAGGGAAAAACCAATAAATAGGAAGAGGCTTGTATAAAGATCGTCATTTACTAAGTTTTTGAGAAAGAGTAGCTATTTTTATTGCCATATCATTCGAGGCTTCCTCATCGCTGACACAGCCCCCAGCCCACCTGCGTGCCTTTTGTTCTGACCACACCAGGCAGCCATGGTGACCCGAGCATGCTCTGACTTTGCTGTGCCTCCGTGCTTTAACACATGCTGTTCCTCCTGCCTTGAATGCCCTTCCTTTTCTTCTCTCTGCCTTGAGTCTACCTACTGTATCTGAGACCCAGCTAGATGGTAGCTTCTCTGTGATGCTGTTGTAACAACTTGGCCAACCTACTGTTCCCTTGACCCTTAGCCCCTTTAGTTGAGCTCTGACCACAGTGCAGATTAAATGGGATGATGTCTGAGAAAGCCCGTGGACCGTCCCTGGTATGGAGTGGGTGCCCATAAATGACTAACAGATCTGGGACTGCTTTCCCACCAGCCTCCCTGCCTGGCTGGTGCCTGGCTTCCTCGTGTCCATATTCTAGCACCAGAGTAACACTTGGCAGATTCTCAGTAACTGGAAGTGAAAGTTACTCAGTCGTGTCTGATTCTGTGTGACCCCAAGGACTATACAGTCCATGAAATTCTCCAGGCCAGAACACTGGACTGGGTAGCCTTTCCTTTCTCCAGGGGATCTTCCCAACCCAGGGGGTCAAACCCAAGTCTCCCACATTGCAGGAAGATTCTTTACCAGCTGAGCCACAAGGGAAGCCCTTGTGACTTAGACATTTGTCATTTGGCGTGCTGCTCAGCATCCCACATTGGTGGGTGGAGTCTCCTATGGAGTAGGCCTGGTAGGGTGAATCAGGGATCCCACCCCAGAAGCTGGGGAGGCCACATCCCCCTACTTCTGTCTGGGATTGAACGTGTGACCCAGGTTTAGCCAGTCCAACCCCCTCTGACCCACCATCTTGTCCAGAATTCACACTTGGCAGTGATTTCCATAGCGGTGACAGGAGTGGCCAGTAGGGGTGGTACCTGGGCAGCGCCCTCCTAACTCCAGTTCCTGAGGTGTGGTGCTGGCTTGTTTCCTCTGGTCTCCCTTGCCCATTCTCTCCTGGTATCCAGCCTTCCTGAGCCTCCCATGCTCACTAATAATCTTCCAATCAACTCCTTTGCTGCTTCTTAGCCAGTATCTCTTTCTATCACTTGCAACCAAGACCCAGGTCAGGTTCAGAAGGAGATGGACACACATTGAAATGGATCGACATGCATTTTTGTGCATACTCCAAGAGGCAGGCCCTGGGCTGGGGAGCACCATGTTCAAGCGATGTGTAAGACCTGGGCAGCACCCCAGGGGTCCTGATGTCCCAGGGAGACAGAAGATGCACGAGACCACGAACAAGGTGATGAAGTGAAGCTGGGTTTCACTGGGCCTTTCAGACATTTGCAGGAGGGACGTTGAGTCCTCATTGGGTGGTGCCATCACAGAGTACAAAATGAGTTAGACTGTGAGAACTGGAGGCACTGGGTCAATGTTCCAGATTAAGGGACTTGAGCGGAAGGGACTGAAGACAGCTGAGCAAGATGGAGGGGGAGGGATGCCTGCTAACAGGAGGTGCTTGTGGGAAAACAGCCCACAGCAGGAAAGGGCTGACCTGAGTGAGCACCCAGGTCCCCTATTTACACCCATTTTCACCCAGCATGGACTAAGGGTGAGCCCATTGCTAGTCTGTGGAGTCCACCTGTCTGTGAGCTTCTGCTTTGCTGAGGATCGTCAGGGAAGGAGCCGTGGTGGGATCCCATGAGGTACCAGCAAGCACCGTGATCTCCAGGCAGCTGGAGTAATAATGGTTTCCCTCTGTCTTCTCAGGCAGGGCAGCCCATGAGCATGAACGTCACCTGAGGAGATGGGGATCAGAGGCACAGCTGGATCTTGACATCCTGGGATGGAGAAATGTAATTCTGAGAGTGACACCCCTGGGATAACGTGGTGACTTTCCAGTGGTCCTTCGGGAAGCAGGCCCTGAAGACAGGAGCTGTGGACCTGCAGGGTCAGAGCAAAGCACAGCTTTACCTGGATCTGGGCTCTCCCTGGCGGGTGATAGTATATCCCGGGAGTTTTCTGACTCCCTGTCCTGCTCTCCCCCTCCCCCGTCAGGTGTTCAGACCTGTGTCACTTCCAAGCCTCTGCCTCACTATCACCTCAGGGTCCCTCCCTCCTGCCAGGACCACCTTTTGTCCACTTCTCCATGGTGCAGCCATGGGAGGAAGACATGGGAGCATAAACAATACTTTGTCAAGGACTTTAGGGTTTGAAGGACAGTAACGGTGTGGCTGATCTGTCCAGAATTTGGTCTTGGTCTTGTCACAGAAGTTGGGACCCACGTTCTCTGAGTGGCTTATCCCAAGAATACATGGGTTACTACAGAGGAGAAGAAATCAAGTCTGTCTTCCCTTTGTCCACCTGGCCCCTAAAGTGCTTCCTTCTCACGGTGTTGCCAGGAATGTAACTAAACAGTGCAAGGATGTCAGGTGGGGTGACACCAAAAGCGACTGTGGGAGAAATGACTTCAGTAAATCGGAGAGCTGGGGTGGAAACAACATGTATTGTCTTCCTCTCTTCGTCTTTGTAAACACAGAAGATTCCACCATCACTGAACCCAGCAAGGACCTGGATGGACTGTGAGATAGGGGATTTTCCCTAAAAACTCCCGCTGTGCACCCCCTCCCACCCCAGACTGTCACAGTCGTGTCAACTCTGCAGCACAGAAAACAAAGATGCCAAGAAGCCAAAGGTGCCAACAGCTCCCATCTCATGATAAAGCTGGCTCAGCAAATCATGCTGATTCAGGGCCGAAACTGGGCCAGTTCCCAGGTGGTCCTGGCAGGAAGAACTCTGAGGATGGACACTGAGGTGTGGGCTTGGGAGTGACAGCTCTGAACCACCGACAGAGGGAACAAAACAGGAGAGAAGGTCCAAAACCCAGGAAGCCTGCCCTTCCTGAAATTACCGACACTCGGGTGAGGCTCTCCTACCCCTCACCTGCACTTCTACTCCACCCCCCTCTGCAGCTGCCCCTAGGGACCCGCTTCCTGACCCCCAAGGTCATGTCCTTTGTATGTGGCTAAGGAAGCACAGTGTACACCTTTGGTGAGCTCCTTCTTTTGAACTTGTAAATCATCAGACACAACCCTTTTGGAAATCAATTTGGCAGTAACATCAAGTGACATAAAAATGTTCATCGCCTTTGGCCCAATAATCTTCCTCCTGGGAATTAAGCCTAAGGAAATAATTCACCAGGAAGCGAGAACAATTCTGTATCTACAGAGACATTTATTGTGACGTTATTTATGATAGAGAAAATTGGCGCCAACATAGGGGGATGGTGCTATAAATTATGTTGCATCCATCCAATGAAATATTCTGCTACCAGTAAGGACGGTACACTGGAAAATTGTGTAACCACAAGAAGCAGTGTTTAGAAATGAAAAGCAGGTGGGGAAAGGAGCATAAGATTGCTCCAATCATACATGCCATGATTATTCCAAAGCTGACAAGTGTATATGTAGAGGTGAAGATTCGCCCCAAGCTAGAGACATTACAGTAGCTGTTGAGGGACTTCCCTGGTGGCTAAGACTTGGTGCTCTCGATGCAGAGGGCCCTGATTTTATCCCTGGTCAGGGAACTGGATCTCAAAGAAGGCAACTAAGAGTTCTCTGGCTGCAACCAAAGATCCCGCTTGCGCAGCTAAGACCAGTGCAGCCAAATAAGTAAATACTAAATAAATTAATATTTTATTTAGTTTTAATAGCTGTTGTGGTGCATATAGGGGAGGGGACGTCAGGTGTAACAGTACTTCCATTGCCCTCTTCCATGGATGTAGAGTTATATTGAGAAGTCATTTTTGGAAAAATTGTAATTTGCCACTTTGGGTTTTAGCTTTCTTTCTTGCCTCATGGGAGGTAGTTGAAGAACCCCATCTCAGACCAAGACTTGTTTCCCGGCCCTTCTTCCTGCA
The DNA here is from genome assembly GCA_006410875.1 of Neotragus pygmaeus. Classification (NCBI taxonomy): domain Eukaryota; kingdom Metazoa; phylum Chordata; class Mammalia; order Artiodactyla; family Bovidae; genus Neotragus; species Neotragus pygmaeus. The sequence goes on from SJYV01054212.1 coordinate 2,410,884, forward strand.
TCCTCCTTTCCTCTCCCAAAGAAAGATTTTGTAGCCGCCCCCACCACCCCAAGTCTCCGCTTGCAGAGTCTTCTACTTTGCTCTGAGCTGTCGGTGGCAGACAGAGCCTCGAGGCACTTTTTCATGATCATAATTCAAATTACCCGTTTAAGTCGGTCAAATGAAAAAATAGCCGCTCCGCCCGCACGCGGGCCCTGGCGGGGGCGCAGGGAGCGCCGAGGCGGCTGCAGCGCGCTCCCCGCGGCGGCCCGGCCCTGAGCTCATTTCCTGGGGCGCGCGCGCCGGGCTATTTCAGCCTGGCGCTGTGCAAACAGGACAATTTACTGCGGCCAAAAGGCGCCCAAATTACAATCGTATCACAGACAAATATCCGCCACGCCAGGCCTCCAGNCGCGGGGCTCAGCCGGGCCGGACCACGGTCCCTACTGCGCCCTGGTAGCATTCGCCAGCAAGTGTGGCCCCTCTCTGGCAGCAGGAAAGGAGACCCGGAGACATCGTTCTGAGCTGGGCTCCAGTACTGAAAACCTTGCCTCGAGTGTGTTGCGGGGGGTGGGGGGGTGTCCTCCCTGATTTAGGGCAGCTTTTTCTTTGGCTGCTTCTCTGCGCTTAGGATGAAAGCATCCTTCCACCCAGCCACACGAAGGTTCAAAATCGTATCTCCAGGACTGTCTTGGTAATGCAGTGGTTATGGCTCTGCGCTTCCACTGCAGGGGGCACATATTCAATCCCTGGTTAGGGAAGTAAGATCCCGGATGCCACACAGCACAGCGCCCAAACAAAACGAAACTCCAAAATCGTTATCTCCCTGCTCAGTACCTCTCTAACACCCTTGGAGAAAAGTTCCAAATCTCTATCGTGATGGTCAAAGAGCATCCTCCCTGTTCCCTGCCCAGTTCACTTATGCAGTTAGCAACCCCCGTCCCCTCCTCCGCCACACACACAGCAGACTTTTCCACAATCCCATGCCTTGTCATTTGCCTTCCACTCCGCCAAATGTTTCCTGTTTTCTCTGCCAGGTGAACTCTTGCACGTTCTTCAAGATCCAGCTCATAGGTCACCTCCTCCAGGAAGTTTTCCTTGCCCTCCAGGCAGAGTCAGCCCCTTTCCCTTGCTAGCTGTGTAGAAGTGTATGCTACTTCACTCAGCCTGTAATTATCTGCTTGCTGGCCTGGGCTCCACTGTCCTGTTGTTCACAGATACTCCCTCCTCCTCTCTGGAGAAGGAAACTACTTCCCTGACTCACTGGCCTCACTCAGGCTTGACCATGTGACTTGCCCTGGGCTGTGAAGTGGGACTCATGAGTCAGTGAGGAACAGAAGCTTCCAAGGCTAAGTATGGTTCCCCATGCTCTCTTTTCCCTTTGCTGCAAAGGATGGCAATGCCCCATCCAGAAACCGCGCTGCCAGCCTGGCACTGGAGTAAAGGAAAGTGGAACTGACTCATGACATACATGAAGCGTGAGAGAGAAATGAACTTGACTGTGATGCATGAGGCCTCTGAGACCATGGAATCATGTTACTGCAGCATAAACCAGCTGATCTTGGCTTCTCCAACCTTTGCCTCTCTGTCCCGGCTTTACCAGCACAAAATCAGGAATCTCATCTTACTCACGTTACAGAGCAGACCTTCAGCCCGTGTTCTTTGAGTGGCTGATAATATTAATAGGCAAGGTTTGCTGAGCACTGATCGGGTGCTCGGCACCATGCTGTCCTCTTGCCAAATGTCACCCCATTTCATCCTTTCAATGGCACTAGGTAACTACTCTTACACAGAATTTGCAAAAGAGAAAAGGGGTGGGACTTCCCTGCAGGTCTCGTGGTTAAGAGTCAGTACTTTCTGATGTGGATGAACCTAGAGTCTGTCACACAGAGTGAAGTAAGTCAGAAAGAGAAAAACAAATATTGCATATTAATGCATATAAGTGGAATCTAGAAAAATGATACTGACAAAACCTCTATGCAGGGCAGAAATAGAGCTGCAGACATAGAGAGGAGACTTGTGGACAGAGAGTGGGAAGAGGAGGGTGGGGCGAATAGGGAAGTAGCACTGACGTATATACACTACCATGTGTGAAATAGACAGCCAGTGGGAAGCCGCTGTACATAGCACGGCTCAGCACAGGGAGCTCAGCTCGCTGCTCTGTGATGACCTAGAGGGGTGAGATGGGGGTGGGGGTGGGCTGTCTCTTATACACATCTTCCATGGATGTAGAGTTATATTGAGAAGTCATTTTTGGAAAAATTGTAATTTGCCACTTTGGGTTTTAGCTTTCTTTCTTGCCTCATGGGAGGTAGTTGAAGAACCCCATCTCAGACCAAGACTTGTTTCCCGGCCCTTCTTCCTGCATCCTCCTTTCCTCTCCCAAAGAAAGATTTTGTAGCCGCCCCCACCACCCCAAGTCTCCGCTTGCAGAGTCTTCTACTTTGCTCTGAGCTGTCGGTGGCAGACAGAGCCTCGAGGCACTTTTTCATGATCATAATTCAAATTACCCGTTTAAGTCGGTCAAATGAAAAAATAGCCGCTCCGCCCGCACGCGGGCCCTGGCGGGGGCGCAGGGAGCGCCGAGGCGGCTGCAGCGCGCTCCCCGCGGCGGCCCGGCCCTGAGCTCATTTCCTGGGGCGCGCGCGCCGGGCTATTTCAGCCTGGCGCTGTGCAAACAGGACAATTTACTGCGGCCAAAAGGCGCCCAAATTACAATCGTATCACAGACAAATATCCGCCACGCCAGGCCTNNCCCCATGGAAAAGAAATGCAAAAAAGCAAAATGGCTGTCTAGGGAGGCCTTACAAATAGCTGTGGAAAGAAGAGAGGTGAAAAGCAAAGGAGAAAAGGAAAGATATAAGCATCTGAATGCAGAGTTCCAAAGAATAGCAAGAAGAGATAAGAAAGCCTCCTTCAGCAATCAATGCAAAGAAATAGAGGAAAAGAACAGAATGGGAAAGACTAGAGATCTCTTCAAGAAAAAAGACTCTTGAGAGTCCCTTGGACTGCAAGGAGATCTAACCAGTCCATCCTGAAGGAGATCAGCCCTGGGATTTCTTTGGAAGGAATGATGCTAAAGCTGAAACTCCAGTACTTTGGCCACCTCATGTGAAGATTGACTCACTGGAAAAGACTCTGATGCTGGGAGGGATTGGGGGCAGGAGGAGAAGGGGACGACAGAGGATGAGATGGCTGGATGGCATCACCGACTTGATGGACGTGAGTCTGAGTGGACTCTGGGAGATGGTGATGGACAGGGAGGCCTGGCGTGCTGCGATTCATGGGGTCGCAAAGAGTCGGACATGACTGAGCGACTGAACTGAACTGAACACTGTGCTAGGTGTTGGGGACAGAGTGCTTAAAAAATTCACTCCTGTGGTGCTTACAGTCTAGTCAAGACGACAGACATTGACTAAAACATTAAAATTGTGATCAGAGTCGTGTGCTATCAGAGCACATCCCAAAGGGACTTAGCCTTTTTTAAAGGGGAAAACTTCCTTGGGGAAGTAACATTTTTAAGTTGAGGTTTGATAGATGGTTAAGAGTTAACCAAATGAAGACTTCTCTGGTGGTACAGTGGTTAAGAATCCACCTGCCAATGTAAGAGACACGGGTTCAATCCCTGGTCTGGGAAGATTCCACATGTTTCACAGCCACTAAGCCTGTGTGCCACAACTACTAAGCTTGAACTCTATAGGCCATGGGCTCAATACTGAGCCTGCATGCTGCAGCTACTGAAGCCCATGTGCCTAGAGCCCATGCTCTGCAACAGGAGAAGCAACTGCAGTGAGAAGCCTGCACACGGCAACAAAAAGTAGCCCCCACTTGTCTCAACTAGAGAAAGCCTGCATGCAGCAACCAAGACTTAGTGAAGTCAAAAAATAATAATAATAAACAGTTAACCAAGTGAGAGAACAGATATTCAAAGCTCCTGAAGTATGAAGATCCCTGAGCTTCCAAGGAAACAAAAGAAAACTAGAGTGGCTTGAATGTGGATGCTAAGAGGACAGTGGAATGAGACAAAGTTGGAAAGCTGGGTAGAGACTACATTGCCCTGAGTTTCAAAGGCCACATTAAGAATGAGGACCCATATCTATAAGTTCTCAACAAAAGTCAAGCCAACTGCTACTGTTTTCAGCAGAGGTATGTCTTGGTGAAATTTGCGTTTTACAGGAACGTCTCGGTGTACACTATGGAGAATGGTGAAAAAGGGACAAAGTGAATGTGGGGGCCTACTTGTGGGAACACTATAGGAGTCTAAGTGGAGAGGTGATCATGGAAATGGAGGTGAGAGGCCATTAGGAAAGTAACAGGACTTGGCAAATGACTGTAGGCTGGAGGTGGAGAAGTCAGCAAACTGTCCAAGGGGCAGATTTTCCAGTGGTGATGGAGGGAGCTGGGTGGGTGTTGAGTAGATTCAGCATTTCATTTTAGACACATGGAATTTTAGGGGCTTGTGAGATATTCAAGCAGAAGTGTTGAAAAGTCCTGGAGTTCAGAGAATGGACTGCACTCTGATGGGAGCCATGAGAGTCTAGACAGATGGGCTGTAACTGAAATTCCTGAATGAATACGATGGCCAGTGTTAGTGAGGAGAAAAAGTCCAGGGAACCCCAACATTTAGGGACCATGAAGAAATGAAGCCAGCAAAGGCCCCTGAGGAGAAGCAATGGGAGATGGGGAAGAACAAACCCCAGAGAGTATAGCATCGGTGAGCCAAAGAGATTGTGTTTCTAGAAGAAGCATTAAATGGAATTACTGTTTTAATTAAGATAATTATAATCCTTATCTCATAAGACTCTTGTAAGGATTGAATGAGATAACATACACAAAAAATATTTTAGTAATTCATAGAGGCTTGCCAACGTTGGGTGTTCTCTTCAGCAGAGGAATGGGAGTGTACCGGGAAAGGGCTGGGAGAAAAGGGCCAGGGTGTTCCTTCTGAAGTAACGTCCCATCACCAAATGTATCTAAAGCAAAGTTACAATTATTGACATTTGGAGATAGCCAGTCTTTGACATAGTGCAGTGTAAGTTTGGAAATCAGAAAAAAACTCCCTTGCTATAAAAAATTTCTCCACCCGCTTAATATTGCTTAAAAATCCCTTCCAGGGAAGACCTAGAAACCATTTCATCTATAATAAGAAGTTTTAAAATGCAAATACTGGGGGCAGTTACCACAGTAATGTGAAGGAGACAGTTAAGTATAATTATGGTATCAAATTCTTTTCTTTTTCTTTTGGAAACTTCAGGAAGGCACCTAGAACCAGGCACAGTGTAGGAGAGAGGGCCTGGTCACTGAAGGGAAATAGAAGTGAGAGACACTCAAGGCAAATTTCACTGACTTCTCAATGTCATGATTTTGCTTCAGACTCTTGTTTGTATTCACATCTGTCCAGAAAGAATACAACTTTCATGCAAATATCCATCCTTCAACTTAGTGTCAGCCCTTAACTTAGCAGAAACTATGCATTTTCCCCGTTTTCTTCTCTGGCAGCTGTAGGTGATCTAATAATGTCTAGACTTTAAATAGAACAGATTCCCAACCTTGCCTAATTTAGGGTGCTGGTGGTGTGGAGTGGACCCAAGGGTTACTGTGTTGAACCACTGTGGAAATCATTAGTGCTAGTCTTCTAAGAATTGTGAAACTGGGAACTGATACTGAAAAACTGACCTCTTCTTCACCTTCCCAGTAGACACTCAAGAATGTGCTGGATTCTTAGGTTACTTGTATCTGATAGGCAGGCAGGTCCTGAGCTACAGACTCCAGAACAGAACAGAGAAGTAAGAAAGAAATGAGCTCTGTTCCTCTTCTATGAGAATGGAAAGGGAACGTCTGAAGACCATCTGCACAATTACGATTTTACCGTATGTAACTGCTGCTATTCTGGAGACCATCTATACCCGTTGCAGTACATTAAATCCATGAAGCTATTTGTTACAATGGGGTGCTGAGTAATTAATTGAAGCTGGCTCTTTAATTCAAATCAACAGTATTTGCAGCTATTAGGCACTAATAGATTAGAGGCCCTAGAAGCAGAATAGTCCTTGCCCTCAAGGGGGCTTGTCACAGTCTAGGTGTGAGATGTCAGACTCAAATGATGACTCCTCCCCGATGGCACAGTTCTCCCTTCTCCCTCACTCCTCTCCTTCCCACTGCTCACCCCACTCCAGCCTCTGGACTTGAGGTAGATCTGCTGAAGAAGCTCCAGGGGGCCTCAGGCTCACCCTGGCTGCTGGTCTGCTTCCTGCCTAAAGCCCAGCTCTGGTAACCAGATGCTGCCGCCATCTCCTCCATGCCTCAGTACTGCGTTGAATTCTGCATAGCATCTGCAAGGCATGCATCTGATTTCTCCTTGTCGAGAGCAATGTCATCATCTCCCCCATACTATTCTGGTATGAACTGCCCCAACACACATTACATCCTACTGTGCCAATGTTGACTTCAGTTCAGTTCAGTTGCTCAGTCGTGATCGACTCTTTGCGACCCTACAAATTGCAGCATGCCAGGCCTCCCTGTCCATCACCAACTCCCGGAGTTCACTCAAACTCACGTCCATCGAGTCAGTGATGCCATCCAGCTATCTCAACCTCTGTTGTCCCCTTCTCCTGCCCCCAATCCCTCCCAGCATCAGTCTTTTCCAATGAGTCAACTCTTCACATGAAGTGGCCAAAGTACTGGAGTTTCAGGTTTAGCATCATTCCTTCCAAAGAACACCCAGGACCAATTTCCTTTAGAATGGACTCGTTGGATCTCCTTGCAGTCCAAGGGACTCTCAAGAGTCTTCTCCAACACCACAGTTCAAAAGCATCAATTCTTCAGTGCTCAGCTTTCTTCACAGTCCAACTCTCACATCCACACATGACCACTGGAAAAACTATAGCCTTGACTAGACCCACGCTATATGTCACACTCCTGCTTTGCTTGCAGACTGAACTTCCTACATCTGTAGCTGTGTCTAGACCTCCAATATATGTACCTGCCCTCCTGTCCCCAGTTCTAGTGAACAGACATAATTCTAGTATTTTCTGCCTTAATAATTAGCCCTACCCCACTTTAGTTAATCATAGATGCACAGCTATATCCTGAGCTATGTCAAGAGGAAAGGAGTAAGAAAAAATAAAACAAAATAGTGCTTATTCTGCTGGACCAGACGTACCAATAGAAGGAACTCTGCCAATAGAAGAGTTCATCATTCAGTCACAAAGAGATATTATTTCTCAAGATGCAACAGTAAGGTAAGAAAAAGAGGGAGGAAGAACAGCAAAAAGCTGAGGAATTCAGCTAAAGATCCCAAAACACACTGTGCACCAAATTCCAACAAGTAAAATAGATAACTTCACCCACTGATTGGAAGAATTTTGGTCTTGTAAATGCTTGAAACACAAAGTCAAAAATCAGAATTCATAAGCTTTCTCCAAGTTTCCTCATATGATTGGCTGTACAAACCAGTCATCCAGACTAGAAATCTGATGTTAAAACAAAGACAAACAAGACTTCAAAAACTGATTATAGAATGAAAGGCATTATTGCCATTTCCTTCACGATGTTCATATATATGGATAAACAGAGTCTGTGTCTTAAACAGAGACTTCCCACAAAGCAGTGGTCTCATGCGTTTGACTCAGCGCATCAACAATCCTGGGTAGTGATGGCGGAACAATTTTGTTATAGCGTGAATAAAGATTATTTTTTCCTCTTTAGTCCTGTTTCAGCTTCTCCTTCTTATCAAATATTTGGGCATTTGATTCTTGAAACTCACGAATTCATCTGGGAAAATTCACAAAATATATTTAAAATGGAAAATAATTTGCTGGTATTTTTTCCCCTTTTTGGCACATGAATAAACTGAATGTTCTGACAAACTCAGTATCTCTTGCTTTGTTGACTGCCTTGTCCAATATTTGTCTTCAATAATTTCACTGCAGTTATTTCTTTTTTCTCACAAACAAACACGTTTCTTCACATTTAAGAGGCACAAATTGTTGCTTCCACTTTTCAAAGGAGTTATGTTGTTTCCAGATTTAGAAAGACAGTTCCAGCTGCCAAGCTCTGTCAGGCCCTGCCTTGGCTTAATGAAGAATGTTTCTTTTTTTCCTTAGACAAAGAAAAAAAGTAAAGCTCCTCAACTATTTAAGCATCTTTTAGTTTCATTTAGAGGCCAAGAAAGGCTGTTATGTGAAAATCCAGAGGAATGAGCTGGGGTTGAGGATTTGGACTCAACTATCAAAAGTTGTAACTGGCTTTCCACAATTTGGTTAAGACTCTGAGCCTCTTGTTGATATAATGAAGAGGTTGAACTATAGCCTTTTTTGGAGTCTGTTCTAATCTTACAGTCTATGATTTGATGTATTATTCTCCTTTATTTTTCCCATGTATACCCTTTTCTTTTTGTATGTGTATACCTTCTCCAAAGGAGGGAGACAATGTTTTATTGTTATGAAGAGGCCAGAGACAACAAGAATGTATTATTAGACAATGTTTGTCTCTTTGTTGAGGCCATGGGGAATGACAAGTGGTTACTGCTGGGATTGGAAAAGAAGTGGACTTTTAGACTGGGAAAGGAAGGACTTCCTCTCCTCTTTGGAAATCTGATCTGATGGTTCATGGAAGAGGTCTGATTCTGGATATATCTTGTGGTTTCTTTGAAACCTCTACTGACATGGTAACAGTTTTCACAGCATTCCTTAGCAGGGAAGGATTTTTGGTTTCTCTGCAGATTTGTAACACTGGTGCTTAATGCACCCAATGTGGACAAGGCATTGGGAGAGAAAAATGTTCTCATTCATGCTGCACTCTGAGAATCTGCTCCCAGCTTGGTAGTGAACCTCGGATTCATTGGTGATTCTTCAAGGCAAACGGCTTGATTTGAACGACTGGCTTTGATGCAAGGTGGTCACACTAACTTCAACTTTTTCGGCCATGGACTTCACCCTCTGTAGCACTTCTTTTGGCAGAAGAATTTGACGGATTCCCTATTTCCAGCAGTTCTACAGTGAAGCTATGGATGGAGTAAGAGTGGTAGAGAGCAGTTTCTTCTGGCAGTCAAATGGATTTTCTTTGATGTGATCTGGGTAAGCACCTCTGGGTTTCTTCAATGTATTACAGACAGAAAGTATTAGGAGAGGAGAATGGATTTCCTACCGTTCTGGGAGTGCATAATTTTATTGATTTGAAAAGAGATACCATCTTATTTTGAGCTGCAAGTGGGTGAAGTAGGTGATTTCAATTACACTATATTTTTTCACTTTCTTCTACAGATAACAATTATTCAATAGATGTGGACCGACTGAATGAATGAATGAAACTGATGTTAAATAGAAACAGAGGATAAAGAAGTTCTGCCTGGCCATTAGTTGTCAGTCTTGATTTGTCATCAAAAGTGTGGCTGGTTTTGAACAATGAATGGGTGGAGTGAAAATTGGCCCAATTTTTCCTTCAGGGGTTTTGATTTTGTTCCTTAGAAGATGTCATTCAATCTGAAAATTCCTCTTCTTTTTCTTTACATTTTCTCCATTTCTATAATCCATTCTTTCTCTTTCTCTTCTCTACTGTCTTAGTCTTCCCCTTTTAAAAACAATGATTCAGAGGAGAGAAGGTTAGGGTTGGAGGAAATGAATCAGTTTCTAGATTGAGCCTGGGAGCATTTCTTTGCATACCCACCCTATACACACCCATGGCCCCGAGATGGTGAGCAGTCAATAAATTCAAAGACACTTGAAATCTCTATCTAGTGGGTTCAGGGCCCTGAGTCATTTCAAACCCTTAGGGTGGCATGGTCGCCATACCAAGGGAGTTCCAATGCAGGCTTTCCTCAGGCTATCTATTTTTTGTATAACAAACTAAAATATTTGGTGGTTTGAAAAAACAACCATTTTATTGTATTTCAGTATTTTGTTGGTGAGAAATTTGGCAGTTCTCAGTCAGGTGATTCTTCTGTTCCACCTGGGATTGCCAGGTATTTAATTGCATCTGGTCTGATCTGGAGGGTCCAAGGTGGCTTTTCTCACACTCCTACCCCTTAGTGAGAATGGCTGTGGTTAGAAATCTGGCTTGGCTATCCCCTCTCTGCATAACCTCGGGGCCTTTCCACATAGTCACTCTAGCAAGGCAGCCAGACCTCTTACTTGAAAGCTGTTCAGTCCTTCAAAAGAGCAAGGAGGCAGTTGCCTGTTCTCTTAAAGACCAGCCCCAGAACTAGCACAGCTTCCTTTTCACTTCTCTCAGGTGGTTAATTTAGTGTATCTACTTGACTGGGTCATGGGATACCCACATAGGTGGTTAGACAGTATTTTGGGGTGTGTCTGTGAAGGTGTTTCTGGATGAGATTAGCATTTGTATCAGTAGACTGAATAAAGCAGATGACCCTTCCCAATGGCCTGAACAGGTCAAAAAGAAGAATGAACGTCCCTGGTGGTCCAGTGACTAAGACTGAGCTGCCAACGCAGGGGGCCCAGGTTCAATTCCTTGTCAGGGATCTAGATACCACTAGATCTCACATGCCACAGTGAAGAGTTGGTATGCTGCAACTAAAAGATCCACATGCTGCAACTCAAGATCCCATACACCTCAACTAAGACCCAGAACAGCCAAATGACTGCCTAACTCCTTCAGCTGGGGCATTGGTCTCCCCTGCTCTTGGAATGGTGACTTATGCCATTAGTGCTTCTGGTCCTCTGGTCTTTGGATTCGGATTGGAACTTACATCACTGGCTTTCCTGGGTCTCCAGCTTACAGATGACGGATGCTGAGACTTCTCAGCTTCCATAATCACATGAGCCGATTCTTTATAATCCCTCTCCTGCCTCATCAGTTCAGTTCAGTTGCTCAGTCATGTCCAACTCTTTGCAACCCCATCGACTACAGACAGTCCATGGAATTCTCCAGGCTGGAATATTGGAGTGGGTAGCCTTTCCCTTCTCCAGCTGATCTTCCCAACCCAGGGATCGAGGCCCAGGCTCCCATATTGCAGGCAGATTCTTTACCAGCTGAGCCATAAGGGAAGCCCAAGAATACTGGAGTGGGTAGCCTATCCCTTCTCCNTGTCAGTCTTGATTTGTCATCAAAAGTGTGGCTGGTTTTGAACAATGAATGGGTGGAGTGAAAATTGGCCCAATTTTTCCTTCAGGGGTTTTGATTTTGTTCCTTAGAAGATGTCATTCAATCTGAAAATTCCTCTTCTTTTTCTTTACATTTTCTCCATTTCTATAATCCATTCTTTCTCTTTCTCTTCTCTACTGTCTTAGTCTTCCCCTTTTAAAAACAATGATTCAGAGGAGAGAAGGTTAGGGTTGGAGGAAATGAATCAGTTTCTAGATTGAGCCTGGGAGCATTTCTTTGCATACCCACCCTATACACACCCATGGCCCCGAGATGGTGAGCAGTCAATAAATTCAAAGACACTTGAAATCTCTATCTAGTGGGTTCAGGGCCCTGAGTCATTTCAAACCCTTAGGGTGGCATGGTCGCCATACCAAGGGAGTTCCAATGCAGGCTTTCCTCAGGCTATCTATTTTTTGTATAACAAACTAAAATATTTGGTGGTTTGAAAAAACAACCATTTTATTGTATTTCAGTATTTTGTTGGTGAGAAATTTGGCAGTTCTCAGTCAGGTGATTCTTCTGTTCCACCTGGGATTGCCAGGTATTTAATTGCATCTGGTCTGATCTGGAGGGTCCAAGGTGGCTTTTCTCACACTCCTACCCCTTAGTGAGAATGGCTGTGGTTAGAAATCTGGCTTGGCTATCCCCTCTCTGCATAACCTCGGGGCCTTTCCACATAGTCACTCTAGCAAGGCAGCCAGACCTCTTACTTGAAAGCTGTTCAGTCCTTCAAAAGAGCAAGGAGGCAGTTGCCTGTTCTCTTAAAGACCAGCCCCAGAACTAGCACAGCTTCCTTTTCACTTCTCTCAGGTGGTTAATTTAGTGTATCTACTTGACTGGGTCATGGGATACCCACATAGGTGGTTAGACAGTATTTTGGGGTGTGTCTGTGAAGGTGTTTCTGGATGAGATTAGCATTTGTATCAGTAGACTGAATAAAGCAGATGACCCTTCCCAATGGCCTGAACAGGTCAAAAAGAAGAATGAACGTCCCTGGTGGTCCAGTGACTAAGACTGAGCTGCCAACGCAGGGGGCCCAGGTTCAATTCCTTGTCAGGGATCTAGATACCACTAGATCTCACATGCCACAGTGAAGAGTTGGTATGCTGCAACTAAAAGATCCACATGCTGCAACTCAAGATCTCATACACCTCAACTAAGACCCAGAACAGCCAAATGACTGCCTAACTCCTTCAGCTGGGGCATTGGTCTCCCCTGCTCTTGGAATGGTGACTTATGCCATTAGTGCTTCTGGTCCTCTGGTCTTTGGATTCGGATTGGAACTTACATCACTGGCTTTCCTGGGTCTCCAGCTTACAGATGACGGATGCTGAGACTTCTCAGCTTCTATAATCACATGAGCCGATTCTTTATAATCCCTCTCCTGCCTCATCAGTTCAGTTCAGTTGCTCAGTCATGTCCAACTCTTTGCAACCCCATCGACTACAGACAGTCCATGGAATTCTCCAGGCTGGAATATTGGAGTGGGTAGCCTTTCCCTTCTCCAGCTGATCTTCCCAACCCAGGGATCGAGGCCCAGGCTCCCATATTGCAGGCAGATTCTTTACCAGCTGAGCCATAAGGGAAGCCCAAGAATACTGGAGTGGGTAGCCTATCCCTTCTCCGGCAGATCTTCCTGACCTAGGAATCGAATAGGGGTCTCCTGCAATGGAGGCGGATTCTTTACCAACTGAGCTACCAAGGAAACCCCCAAATTCATGTGTGTGTGTGTGTGTGTGTGTGTGTGTGTGTGTGTGTATCCTATTGGTTCTGTTTCTCTGAGAGCCCTGACTAATACAACTGTGCCAACTCAGTATCAAGGGGAGAAGAATGGAAACTGCCTCTCTTTGGAAGAAATACCAAAGAATTTGCAGCCATCTTTGACCCACCACACACAATTGGAATTGCCCTCTTCTAGGAATCAGAAGAATGAATCTACAATTCTATATGCCTATAGACACCTGACATGAAAATACCAAAGTACTGAATCAGCACTGTGGCTACCCTGATGGGATGAGGCACTAGTGTGTGAAAAGGTTCTGGCTTGAATAGCCAAAAATTAAGAAATTTTAAAAGACCATCTCCAGTATTAGGCTGTTGGATGATTTCCATCTTGACCTCTGAGCTGTGTTTCCTCTTGTTGGCAGTGATAGAGAGAAACGTGGATCCTTAGCCTGAAACAATCTCCAGTGTCACCTCAACTCCTTTATTTCGTTCTATACAGCTAAACTCAAGACTACTTTTGGATAAAAACAGTAGACATAAGAACCCCCAATTATAGAGTACCTAGCATGCTAGATTTTATCTCCAGTCCTCCAAGTAACTGTGCATGTTCCGCATGCCAGCCCCATTTTGCAGATGAGGGAGCCAGTTCATGGTTATGTAGAGAGCAGTATGTTTGCTGTTTAAACCAAGGCCTGCTTGGTTCCAAAGCCTCTTTCCCCTACCCTGTGTGATTTTTGGAAAATCAGAGCACCTTATAAAACATCCATCATGTACTGCCTGAGAAAGCATAGAGTCAGTGAGACCAGACTGAACAGCCAGCAAATTCCGCAGCTCAGTAGCCACTCCAGTGAGCCTACTGCTGGGCTGCCAAGGCGTTTTCATTCCAGCTGCTCCCTTCTTGAAGAAATCTCAACACACACAAGAACATCAAGGTATAGAGTGGTGTATCCTTTCTCAGAAATGTTTTTATAAAATATCTCTGCCCTAAATACCTTTGTACAGAGAGGCCTCCTAGGATTATTTAAGGAATAATTCAATATGCAAAAAACTATGGAGAAGAATTCACCTTGGTATTATTCCCCCTCACAATACCTATCTGGCTGAGTCTGATCTGGGAAAAGCTGGTGTGAAAGGAAATAAGAAGGTTGCTTGTAAAGCTGGGAGAGTCGCCAGGCTCCAGTGCTATCTGACCCTAAGTGAAGGGAAGTGAAGGGTGGGGGGTGGGGGCGGGCACAGATGTGTCCTAGGTGGTTATATTGTCTTAGAAACGTTTGGCATGGCTTCTGGGGAGTTCTCAAGCCCAAACTGGCCATCAGATGAGCCTATACCTTCTAGAAATGGGCTTCTCTCAGAATCCCTAAGATCCAGTCCCTGGCTACGAGGAGCAGCCTGGGGAACGTGTAGTGATGGATTTCAGCATGTGGCAGTTGGGCCCTTGGTCAGTTGAGCTCCCCATAACTGGATGCATATACTGTTCATTTCTTAGGGCTCCCACACTCACACTGTATTGAGCATACATAAGATGATGCATAATAAATAAGCACTGTGGGAACGTGTCTCCAAAGCAGTCTTTTAGTACTCTCTGCACTTCCTACTTCTGTGCTTACAGTCAAGTTTTCTACTTTGCTTGCTTTGCTTTCCATGTTTACATTCAGGAGTCAGCTCAGGTCTCACCTCCAAAAAGCCTTCTCCAATCCCCTCTAGGACTTCAGAATCAGTCTTAGGAATTCTTCTTCTAGGTACCCATGTCTGCTATTTCAGCACACAGAACTTATGCTCTAGTCCCTAAGCCAGGAAACCTCAGCACCCTCCGGGCTGCATGTTAGGTTATGTCCACTATTATGGGGCTGCTTTGGAAAGGTCTGTCTGATCTCCTCTCTGTCCTTGAGGCCTCCATCCTCTCTCACCTGCTGTCCTGGCTTCCTACTGGCCTGTTCTGTTATCTGCCCTCCCTTCTGGAAGCCTTTGCATTGTCCCTTGAGTCAGGGCTAGGATCACAATAAACTGTGGAAAATTCTGAAAGAAATGGGAATACCAGACCACCTAACCTGCCTCTTGAGAAATCTGTATGCAGGTCAGGAAGCAACAGTTAGAACTGGACATGGAACAACAGACTGATTCCAAATAGGAAAAGGAGTACGTCAAGGCTGTATATTGTCACCCTGCTTATTTAACTTCTATGCAGAGTACATCATGAGAAACGCTGGACTGGAAGAAANCTTCTTTGGGCAGGTATTATGGTGGAAAAGGACGGTGAGTGAATCTGAAGGGGTAAAAGAAATGTACTCTGAGAATGAATTATCTAACATTCTTCCTTTCCCCTAAAGTTGTCAAATGAAAAATTGGCTTTTTTGTTTTAAACATCTCATATATTTGAAAATTAAATATCCACTTTAAATGATGAGTACATCTACAAGCCATCATAGGGAAAATTAGAAAATATTTATAATAGAATAAAAATGAAAAGAGAATTTAAGAGAATTTGTTGCCTGCAACTGATGCTGCTCAATGTAGTTAAATACAATGTGGAGAATGTTTAAATTAAACATTAAAATTAAATACAATGTCTAGAATAAGAAAAGTTGGTCTATTTAAACATTATAACTCAAATAAGGAGTTATCTATCACATTTAAATGAATTTTTTTTTTCATTAGAGGTCCTCAAAGTAGCATGTATCATTTAACAACTTTTTCTGTTTTAATGCTTATCTGTCCCCTTTAATTTCTTCTTTTATATATTTGTGCCTTTTTTCGATATATCAAGTTAGTTAGCAGTTTCCCTGTATCATTTTTTTTTCAATGAACCAGCATTTTCATTTATTATTTAAATCTATGGTTTTCTATTTTCTACCTTGTTAAGCAGTGCTTTTTAACTTGTTTCCTCCATCATAATTTTATTTTGGTTTCTTGGTTGTTCCTTTCTAAGATTTTTTTAGCTTATATTTTGAGGAATTTATNATTTATTATTTAAATCTATGGTTTTCTATTTTCTACCTTGTTAAGCAGTGCTTTTTAACTTGTTTCCTCCATCATAATTTTATTTTGGTTTCTTGGTTGTTCCTTTCTAAGATTTTTTTAGCTTATATTTTGAGGAATTTATTTCTTAGTCATTATTTTATTTTTATTGATAAAAGCATTTGATAAAATGAATTTACCTCTTCAGTTCAGTTTAGTCGCTCAGTCGTGTCCACCTCTTTGCAACTCCATGAACTGCAGCAAGTCAGGCCTCCCTGTCCATCACCAATTCCCGGAGTTCAACCAAACCCATGTTCATTGAGTCAGTGATGCCATCTAACCATCTCATCCTCTGTCGTCCCCTTCTTCTCCTGCCCTCAGCTTTTCCCAGCATCAGGGTCTTTTCAAATGAGGCAACTATTCACATCAGGTGGCCAAAGTATTAGAGTTTCAGCTTTAGCATCAGTACTTCCAATGAATATTCAGAACTGATTTCCTTTAAGATGGACTAGTTGGATCTTGTAGTCCAAAGGATTCCCAAGAGTCTTCTCCAACACCACAGTTCAAAAGCATCAATTCTTNGTGGGAGGGAGGTTCAAGAGGAAGGAGATATATCTTTACATATAGTTGATTTATGATGTTGTGCAGCAGAAACTAACACAACAGTGTAAAGAAAGCAATTATACTGCAATTTAAAAAAAGAAAAATGCTGCACAAAAAGGACTTCCAATGCAGGGGGCACCCATTCAATCCTTAGCCAGGGAACTAAGAGCCCTCGTGCCACAGGGTACAGTGGGATCGAAAAGTATAAGGTGCACGATTTAATCCACTGTAGGGTTCCAGTTTGCGGCCCTAGTGGGAACCAATACCCAGGACACATTCCGTTCTCTCTTCTTCCCATGGGTACCACACCATACAATCCTTTGCTGAGTTGTGACAGGGGAAACACAATCATTGATGTAAACCCCCTGCTAGCTGCTGCAAAGTCCTGGCAGAAAGACAAGACTGGCCTCAGAACAAGAGAAGAATAACGTGGGGCAGCTGGGCGGCAGCTGCCCCCTGAGATGGATGGGTATAACTTTAATTTATGGATGCAACTTGTTTGGAGAGTGCCTCTCCTGCCCTGTTGGATGCCCCGACCCTCTACCCCTCCTCTTTGGCTAATAATGAATGACAAGCAGTGGACATTATTAATTAAACTGCCCCCAGTATCCAGTGCAAAACCCAAGGCCACATGCAGAGGAGGCATTCAAAGTATTTTTGCTGCCCCTGCTCAGGGCACAGGCCACAGACTCGTTCCTGCCCTGGCTAGAGCAGGCCCTGGAGGCCGCAGGCTCTCACAACAGGAGTTCCTAGGAACTCTCTGGGCTCTGCTTGGTCAAACAGAAATCAGCAAGACAGGCCACACAGTAATTAAACTCTTCACATTCTTTTGACAGAAATGATTTCTCTTGGGGTATTCCCACAGGCCACTGAAGGACTGTCTGGGGCCTGTAAGTTCCCAGATGATTACCAAGGGATTTTTGAAGTTGGCCTTGACTGGGGATCAGAAGGGGATGGGGAGTTCAGGCTGTGAATATGGGGTAGGAAAAGCTTACAATTAAATTTATCGTCTAGTCATTCAGCTCAAAGCACCAGCTCCTGCTTTGCCAGGACCAAGATAAAAAAGAGGCCTTCAAGGCCCATTCATTTATATTCCTATTGTTTGTTCACTGATGTTTCCTTAGCACTTAAGAATCTGGCATATGGTAGGTGTTCAATAAATACCTTTTGGCTGATCAGCCAGTGGTTTGTTGATGCCAAGTCTTCACAAAAGCAGCAATCAGAAGCAATTCATAATGAAGGTCCTAGAGCCAGTGGCTCCTGTGTTTGAAGCCACAAGATTATAAACGTGTTGAAGATGAAGCCTATGTCTTATTCAACTGGCTGTCCCCAGAAAGAGGCATGAATCCTGGCCCAGGACTTGCACACAGTGGCTTTTTTAAAAATTTTATTTTATTGAAGTATAGCTGATTTATAACACTGTGTTTAATTTCTGCCATACAGCAAAGTGACTCAGTTATATATATTCTTTTTCATGTTCTTTTCCATTATGGTTTATCACAGGATATTAAAGCTAGTTCCCTGTACTATATAGTGGAAACTTGTTGTTTATCTGTTCTACATATAATAGTTCGCATCTGCTAATCTTAAACTCCTAGTCCTTCCCTCCCCCATACTCCCTCCCCCTTGGCAGCCACAAGCCTGTTCTCTATATCTGTAAGTCTGTTTTTGTTTTTTAAATATGTTTGTGTCCACATTTAAAGTTCCTGTATAAGTGCTATCATATGGTCTTGATCTTTCTTGTTTTTTTTTGAGGAACCTCCATATCATTTTCATAGTGGCACACAGTGATTTCTTAACAGGATCTGTTGGCTGAAGGACTCACATTCCAGATCTGGTTCGGCAAAAGCCTGCTAGACATGCCCTGTGTTTCTCTGGGTAGTTCCTTGAGCTGTAGCAGCAGTGGCAGCTACAAAGTCAAGAAGTCTGGGAGGTCAGACCTGTAGCGAATGTGATAGTTGGAAAGGCCCAAGACCTCAACCAGCTAGCTCCTGATTGAAGAGAAAGAGAGAATGAATTAGCTATAATTGGTGGGGAGGATGCTTCTAAAAAACACTTTATTTTTCTATATCTCTCTTTGAGAGCCCATCCCATCTGGTAGTAGCAAATTTAATTTACTTGTAATCAATTTCAGCTGAACTCAGAAATTTCAGATTTAAGTTTACCTATTCAGGATTTTCTCATCTGTCTCCCCAGAGCTGCTCCTTAGTTCCAAGGGCTTCTGTGGCCTGGGACAGGGAGCCGGAGGACAGAGGGTGCTGAGCCATGGCCATTGGTCACTCCACCTCATTGGTGTCTGCTATATCCACACCTTTTTTTCAGTGACCAGCAGTTCATGAACTCAGCCTCCTCCTCACTGCCCACAAGACTCTCCAGAACCACTGCCTTGCCCAGCATCTCCCATGGCCTCCTTGGGACCTTGGGAAAGCCAGGTGACCCCTTATTACCCTCAGGGCCCAGGAGGCTCCCATTGCCTCTGGATGCCATGATAAAGCAGGGTTCCCAACAGACAGTGGATGCATGTCCCCTCTGCTCTGGTAGTTTCCAAGCTGGTTGGTGCCCACACTCCATTTTGACCTTGGTCCGTGTGGTGAGCTGTGGCTGCACATAAAAGGGAGGTCACCAGCAACAAAGAAGGGAAGAAGTTTGATCTTGTAGCCTTTTATATCCTGAATATCACATGGGGAAATGGAAGATTTAAAAAGTGGAAAAGACTCACACGGATTCCCTGTAATGTGAGTGAGTAGCGGTATCAGGCCTAGACCCTGGGACTTGGTAAACCACTTCTGGACCCTCCTCCTGAACCAAGCCCCATCCCAGGTTCTATCACTAGCTACTGCAAGTGACAGGATATTCAAAATAGTCTTAAATTATGGCCGCAAATTCTTTGACACGCTTTCTCTTGCCATGTCTC
Source organism: Neotragus pygmaeus (assembly GCA_006410875.1). Taxonomy (NCBI): domain Eukaryota; kingdom Metazoa; phylum Chordata; class Mammalia; order Artiodactyla; family Bovidae; genus Neotragus; species Neotragus pygmaeus. The sequence goes on from SJYV01054212.1 coordinate 2,430,166, forward strand.
CTTTCCTTGAATATTGGCAAGCTTGTGATTGCTTCAGCCGAGAGTACAGAGAAGCGATGCTATGTAACTCCCAAGTCTAGGTCATCACAGACCGTTAGCTTCTGGCTTGTTAACTGGGGAAGGGAACCATTGTATTTGCAGCCCTGAGACTTTGTGTAAGTTCAGTTATCCCAAGGCCACCACGCTGTGAGGAAGCCCAAACCATATACAGAGGCCTTGTGTAGACACTCCAACTGTCATCACTGAATCATCCTAGCCCAGGCACCAGAAATGTGAAGGAAGCCCCCAGATGACTTCAGACCTCAGACTTTCGAGCCACCTCCAGCCATCTGAGTCTTCCCAACTAAGGCAACTGGCATTGTAGAGCCAAGGCAAGCCACCCCGTTGGGCTGGAACCCAGTTCCTAACCCTCTGAATCTGTGAGCCTAATAAAATGGGTATTGTTTTATGCCACCAAGTTTGGGAGCTTTTGTATGTAGCCATAGATAACTAGAACAGTATAGGATCCCCTGGTCTCTGATATCTATGCCTCTGCCACCCATTAAGCCAGCCTGCAAGAAGGCCACTAAGAAGGTCAATGGGTGTGTGGTGGCCACCCTTGTTCTAGGGACTTCAGTGAATGAAGTTGTTACTGTGTATGGCTGGTAACAAAGGAACGTATATTCTAGATGGAGTATATATTCTGGAGAAGAGACCCTGGCAGTGTCTTAGGGAAGTAAAGGAAAGGAATAATGACTCACTGACAACAAACTCCATTACTGGTCCAGCCCATCCTCATATCATTTATTCAACAAGGGACAACTGTGAACTGCTAGGTCCCATTGGGCTCTACAACCTGAACGTAGACTCGGAGCCTCACAGTTCTCATATTCAGCAAGAGACAAATATTAAACAATTATTTAATGCATGCACTTTGAGTGAGAAGTGTGGCGTGTCCTGAGAGTTGGGCAGAGATTTGTTTCATCCTCATAAAATCCTTCTGAAGTAGCTATTATCATTTCTCTTTGGCAAAGGGAGGCTGACGCTCAGAGAGGTTAAGTGAGCTTCCTTAGGCTACTCAGCAAAGGAGATATCAGACTGAAGAGAAGCCTGACTAAATCCCTCAAGTGCGGCCGGAAAAGCACAGCCACAGAGACTGAGGCAACTGGCTAAGTGGGAGAGATCTGGGCCAGTGCCCTCAGGAACTGAGGCAACCCCTAAAGGAACAGCAATAGCCCTGAGAAGGCAGGGTTGCCTCTGAAGCCAACAGAGTCACTCCCATCTTCCCAACAGGAGGTGGTCTTCTACCGTGAAGGATGGACAGGGGCTCCTAAATCGCCTTCAAGTTCCTGGGCAGCCACACTCATCACCTTTTAAATGGGGCAGGAATGGTCAGCTGAGGTATCACCCTCCAGAGGCAACAACTGGGACCACTAACCCATGTCTTATTATCAAGAGACCAGGAGCCAAGGGAGAAGCACTGGGAGATGACACAGAACACCCAGAGTCTCCTGGAGATACCATGTGGACTCAGTCATGTCCTATTCTTTGAAACCCCGTGGATCGTAGCCTGCCAGGCTCCTGTTCATGGGGTTCTCCAGGTGAGAAAACTGGAGTGCATTGCCATTTCCTCCTCCAGGGGATCTTCTAGACCCAGGGATCAAATCCATGTCTCTTGTATCTCCTACATTTGCAGGTGGATTATTTACCACTGCACCACCCGGGAAGCCTGGTGATGCTATAAAGAAGCGACTTCGATTCCCTGGGGTATGGAAGAAGCATCTGGAGAACAGATAAAATGCTTGGCTCCCCATCCCTGCCCTTGCCGCTACTGAGAGATTTGAATTCAGTAGGCCTGGAGGAAAGCCCAGGCATCTAGATTTAAGTTCCTCCTGGTGTTCTGATGCACAGCACGCATACCCCAGCGTTTGGGGACCACTGCCTTAGAGAATACTCTCCTGTGCCCTCGGCAGACAGAAGAGAAAACTGAAGCCAGAGAAGGGATTATCAGCACAGGCTTAAGGCTTCCGTCCGCTGGAGAGGGCAGATGGGAGGGTCTTGTATGGACCTTTAGCCTCTGCCTCTGCCTCTGCCCCGCCCCAACTCCAGCTTTGTCAGATTTCAGGGGGAATCCTGTCTTCCTACTTTCATTGAAAGGGGAGCTTAAACTCATGGGCAGGGGGCTCAGATTGGCTGGGTGTGAGTCCCAACTCTGCTACTTACCAACAGTGGGACCCAGTAGCTTTGAATAATAATCAGCAGACTATTTTTGAAATATATTCTGAGATGAATTTTTAATAAAGCCCTTAGAATACTCAAAGAACAGGGAGAACTAGGACACTCAAAAATGCGTGCAGGTGATTAAGCAAATAAATTATTAGACAAATTGGTTTCAGGATAATGATCCCTCTCTATTCACGATATTGGGCAAATTACTGATCCATTCCAAACTTCAGTTTCCCCACGTGTAAAATGAGATTAAGAAAACCTATTTCACAGTTTTGTTGTAAAAACATTGTAAGGAGATAAATGCCAAGTAAATAGTAAACGTTCAATAAATTTGACTTCCCTCCTTTCCTGAGCTTTCGGACCACACAGAGACCGCCCCTGCCCTTGACTTTGGTTTTAAGGAGGCTGTGGTCACATAGAGGATTTCACATTGGAAGTACATGCGTTCCAAATTGACACCTAACTGTATATTTTCTGGTGTAAACTATACGTCAACTCTAACTTTAGCCTGGGGGAGCGTTATTATTTGTTTCCTTTTCATGAAAGCTGTAATAGAGGGAGAGAAAACCCTGCCTCATACATTCCAGTTTCTAAAATACACAGTTTTCTGGGATATTATTTAAGTCTATTTTAGCTCTGGAGTCTCACCATCTCAGTGGGGTGCTTATTTAAGATTTGGGTGGGCTCTGGAAAGACCTGGAATGTCTCAAAGGTGGGGAAGAGATTCTTCTTCCCATTCACTGACTAGAAGAGTCTGGGGTCTCTGCCAGTTCTAGAAGATTCTGGAAGCTTCCCTAACATAAGCTGAGAGGTCCCAGCAGAGGGGCTGAACTGACACCGATTCCTACTTCTTGTGGCCTGAAACTTTGACACGACCCGGGCTTCTTCCTGTCTTTTCCAACTCCTGCTTTGGCTGGAGGCTCCAGCTTCCTCCCCTTCTTATGATGGACATGGGGCCCGGCTGGGCCTCCAGAAGGATAAACACCATCAGCCAAATGGTCAGTGTCTACCTCCCTCTACCTATTTCCTGCCCTCCAGTGCTGTTTTTGGGTCAAGATCATCCCTGGCACTCAATGGCAGGTCCCTAAGAAGGTCCCGCCCTGCTAAACATCCTCCCTAGAGGACTTTTCTTCCTGACCCTGTGGCCAGTGCTGTCCTTAGCAGTGGAGGGTGGAATGGGGCAGCATGCTGGGGTTCTTCCCACTTGTTTTGATTACAAGTTGCAAACTCCTGTTCTGAAATGTCACACTAGGGTTCTCCAACTTCAGCATGCAGAAGAATCAAGTGTGCTTTTATTTTATTTATTTGGCTGTGCCACCAGCGAATGGTGGGATCTTAGTTCCCCAACCAGGGACTGAACGCAGGCCATGGCAGTGAAAGTGCTGCATCCTAACCACTGAACCGCCAGGGGAAGTGTACTCTCAAAAGCACCCCAAGGGATTCTGATGCAAGTAGGTATTTGGAGAAACACTGGTTGATAAAGTTGCTAGAAAGATGTTCCAAGTGTCTTTGAATTGTTCAAAGTGAAAAACAAGTAGGCACCCTTTACGAAGGCACACTGGAGGATAAAAGAGCTGTTCCCAAGGAGGGTGGGCCTCTGAGCAGTCAGGGACTTGCCTGAAGATCCCATGGTTAGGATTCCAAATGTCCACTGCAGGGGCTGCAGGTTCGATCCCTGGTCGGGGAACTAAGATCCCACATGCTGCATGGTTTGAGGGAGCCTCCTTGCAGCAAAAAGAAAACAAAAGAGCAGCTAACTCAGAACAGCACTGAGGGCCGGGCACTGTTCTATGTGCTCGTGAACCACAACCCCACGACGAAGGTGCTGCTCTTGTCCTCATTGTATATGTGAGGGAACAGGCACAGAGAGGTTGAGAGCTGTACACAAGGGCACACAGCTCCCTGGGGGCCCACAGACACCAGCAGTCTGGCCTCAGAATCCCTGCTCTTCCCCGCACTCCAGAACCAACTCAGGAGCCAGTGCCTCTACTTCAAGAAGGGCCATTCAGACCCTGCAGGAGGGTGAGAGGGCGAGGGCAAGCGGAGCCCGGGTAGGTGACGAGGAGGACTGTGAGGCTGCGCAGAGATAGGGAACATTTCAAGACCAAGAGATGTAGTTGGCAGAGTAGTTCCACTCCTTCAGAGGTCCACACCCTAATGCCTGGAACCTGTGAATATGTTACCTTCTATAGCGAAAGGGACTTACAGATGTGAGGAAGGATCTAGAAATGTGGGGAGCGTCCTGCGTTATCCAGGGAGCCCAAAGTGACTACAAGGTCCTTCAGTGTGTGGAAGAGGGAAGCAGAAGGGTGAGAGTCAAGGGTTGCAGTGTGAGAAATCTCAGAAGAGGGAAGGGGCCACGAGTCAAGGAACGTAGGCCACTCTAGAAGCTGCAAAGGGCAAGAAAAGTGTTCACCTGCAGATAGGAGTACAGCCTTGCTGGCATCTTTTAAATTATTTATTTATTTATTTGAATTAATTTATTTATTTTTGGCCGTGCACGGGCTTTCTCTAGTTGTGGTGCGCAGCCTTCTCCTTGCAGCAGTTTCTGTTGTTGCGGAGCACAGGCTCAGTAGTCCTGGTGCACAGGCTTAGTTGCTCCAAAGCATGTGAAGTCTTCCCAGGCCAGGAATGGAACCCAGGTCCCTGCATTGGCAGGCAGATTCTTAACCATTGGACCACCAGGGAAGTTCCCCTGCTGGTATCCTCATCCATTGTGGACTTCTGACCTCCAGAACTGTAAGGTTATAGATTGTGTTATTTTACGCCACTAACTTTGTTACAACAGCCTTGGGAAACTAATAACAGGAAGAAAAGGAGCTGTTAAGAGAGATTTAGCACTTTGCTTCGAACACTGGCTGAAAATAGGCGAGAAAACAGAAAGATGATACTCTAGAGTGGAAAGAGGGAGAAACAGTCTCCCCCAGGACTGAAAAAGAGTGGGGCTTCTTAACAACTCTGAGGAGTTTGTTTTATAATGCCTTTCAAGAGAGAGTAGAAATAAATCAAATTCCTGTGCTGTGTCTTCATATAGAATATTTCTTGGAGAAGATTTGTAATGAGTCATTTGTATGTTTTATGAATACTTGCTTCTCTTCGTCTTCCAAATATCTGTTGGAAACCTGGGATTCAAATCTCATTTAAAAGTTGACATCATTTACCTGGCACATTCTTTAAAATGTACACAAAATACCTAGGAAGACATTGTCATCATGACAGTTAATGACAATCAACTGCTAATATGCAATGAGTGCTTGCTCTTTGCCAGATGCTGTTCCAGGCACTTTACGTATATTGTTTCATTTTAGTTTTTAAAATGAAGGTTTATGAGAAGATGAATGACAGGATGAGTAACTGGGATTCTGGAAGAATAATCCAGCAGCAGTGGAGACTGGCTACAGTCCTTGACTCCAAGGGCCCCTGGGCCATTCCGTTTCAGCCATGACCTGTAATCCTGGGCACCAAAGATGAGAAAGTGCAGCCAGAGAGCATCCCTCATATATTGGTAGGATTGAAGCCATCTCAAAGTAGGCAGCCAAGGAGCTGCAGAAAATAGTCACTTCCGGGAACAAAAGGTCAGTTGGTTCTTCCTGGTTCACCCTCTGCAGACAATGAAGCATCTGGAGCCCCTTTTCTAAAGCTTCCCGTGCTCTCCAGCTTTTCTTTCCAGCAATAAACACTGGGAAATTGTATTTCGACATTTCTTGAACACCCCCGGTGCTGCGTGCTCTTTCTCTTTGGATCTGATTTAGCCTTCACTGAAGCCCTACCTGGGGTGATGACTTAATCCCTGGGCTGCCTGACTGGAGCCATGAAGTTCAGATGGATTTTGCAAGACAAAAACCTAAATCTATTTTGTGGTCGCTGATACACATTCTGACTTTACCACATCCGCGGTCATTCCAACCACAAACACGAAAGGTGCTATAAATTCTTTTCGATGCAGTATTTGATTGTCTCTGGTATTATCCACTTCTTGATAAGTCAGCCAGTCAAAACAGCCAGTTCAGGTCAGTCACTAATCCCAAGAGCCCCATTGTGGTGTCCTTGACGGTGTTCCGTCTTAATTGTTAGCAGCAGTTTTTGTGTTTTTTCTCTCGTGAGCTGTTTTCTCATTGACTTTGATGAGGGGAAAAAGTTGAGAGAGATATTATTGAAAGAGTTTAATTGCACTCAAAGAAGCAGCAGTCTCTTTTTTAAAAAATACTTTTATCAAATAAGGGGCTTTAGAGGAAAGAACACAAAGTACCTATAATTTCATAATATTTTGGTGTTTTCTTTCAGTCTTTTTTTCTCTGCACACACAGATGCTGAAACTTAACTGGGATTATATGTTACATGGTTTTATCCTTGGTTCCAGCAAGTAGCTTGAACTACTATTACTTTTTTCTTTTTTTTTTTGGCTGTGCCAAGTGGCATGGGAGATGGTTCCCTGACCAGGGATTAAACATGAGCCTCCACAGTGAAAGCAACGAATCCTAACCACTAGGCCACCAGAAAATTCCCTACATGGCTGTAAATTTTGTAGACATTCTTTTTTTTTCTTTTGTGTAATTGAAATTTAATAGAACATTGATACAAGGGCAGAATTCAACTAAAAAGCAAAGCTTAGGAAGTTTTACAGACACTTCCACAGAAACACAAATCTCTACTGGGGAGCTGTGAAACTGCTTTCCACAGTGACTGCATTCACCCTTTTACATTCCAACCAGCAATATGTGAGTCTTAATTCCTCCACATCCTTGACAACACTTTTTATTATCCAGTATAGCATCACCTGGGAGTTTGCTAGAAAATCTTTGGACCCATTCCTGATGCAGTGAATCAGAATCTCTGGGGCTGGGGTCTAGGAATGTTTCACCAACTCTCCAGGTGATTCTTTGATCACCAAAATTTGAGAGGCAGTGAACTTTTCCTGTAAAGAATTAGAGAGATCATCGATGAAATCAGAGTAAATATTTTGGGTTTTGTGGGCCTAGAGACAAAAATCAAGAATGTTATGTGTGTACTTTCATAACAAGAGAGTAAACAAATTTTCCACAAATTTTTACTGACAAAATTTAAAATATAATCATAATGTTCCAGAATAATTTTTTGTAATACAGGGTTACTAATGAGAAGAACGGGTTTTGAGGGGATAACTTTCACTGAATTGGAATTCATCAAATCAATTTCAGATGTTCATCTGTATAAACCATTCTTAGCTCACAGGCTGTTAAAACAAAAAAAAGCAAAAAAATAGGCAAAGACTCAGATCTAACCTGTGACCGTAATCTGCCAACCCATCCTAGCACGTGGTAATCTCCAGTGTGTTTGGCTAGCATTGCTTGCTTTCATCCTCGTTTTAATTTTTCTAATTAATTAATTTATTTAGTCTTGGCTGCACCGTGTCTTCATTGGTGCACACAGGCTTCCTCTAGTTGCAGAGAGTAGCGGCTGCTGTCTACTTGCTGGACTCGGGCTACTCACTGCAGCGGCTTCTATTGTTGCAGAGTGCGGGCTTCAGGAGCTATGGCTTGGGGGCTCTAGAAGATGGGATCAGTAGCTGTGGCGCACGGGCTTAGTTGCTCCAAGGCATGTGGGATCTTTCCAGACCAGGGAGCGAACCGGTATCCCCTGAATTGCAAGGTGGATTCTTCACCACTGGACCACTAGGGAAGACTCCCTAGTTTTAATTTAAAATATATATATATTTATTTGGCTGTGCCAGCTCTGAGTTACAGTATGTGGGATCTTTAGTTGCAGCTTGGAAACTCTTAGTTGCGACATGTGGGATCTAGTTCCCTGACCAGGGATTGAACCTGGTCCCCCTACATCGGGACCACAGAGTCTTAGCCACTGGACCACCAGGAAAGTCCTTCTAGTTTTATTTGAACAGTTACCTCTCTCATGTTTCATGGAATTCTGATGCAACTGTTGCCCCAGGTAAAGCAATCAGACTTGTACCCCAGGAATTTGAATCCGGAAGAAGTCATCAGTGCAGGAGAGCAGCGGCCACAGAAGCCTTCTGATGGCAGGGCCCTGAATTAATTCCTGCCACGAGGATCACACTGCAATGTCAAGGCCTTGTGGGATTTCTGAGACTAAAACCCCATCTGCCCCTGCTCTAAGACCTTTGAAGAGTATGCCATATCCATTTTATCGATTTCGTTTAGCAACATCTACTAATGACCTTTAAATCCTGTGCAAATGTATTTGAAGTGGCCCCAGGGGTTACAAATCCAAATGTTTTCTCTCCAGCAACAGCATGCTGCCCCAATGCCTTTGGAATTTTCCATTCTGCTTGCTATTAAAAATTTATTTATTGCATATTAATATGTGTCAGGACAGGGACATTTTTCTCGGTCTGTTTGAGTCATGGGATTGTAAACTGGTACCTGTCAGCTGGAAAGCAATCAGGCAATCTGTTAGGGAACCACTGAAATGTCCCTCTCGTGGAAAAAAATAATCCTAAATAGAGAAAAACCCACCTGGGCATAGATGTTCAATGTCTAAGGTGGGCATGACCACCTGCCTTGCATTTCCTCTGTCGTCTGAGTGGAGGACCCTCAACATAATCAAACTTTCTGATTATGGTGGATTCTCAAGGTATCATTGCAATGATCTATGATGTTAAAAGACTCTCTCTCTGGGAATTTCCTGGTGGTCCAGTGGTTAAGCCTTCATCTTTCAATGCAGTGGGTGCAGGTTTGATCCCTGGTCAGTAAACTAAGATCCCATATACCTCCTGACCAAAAAACCAAAACATAAGACAGAAGCAATATTGTAACAAATTCAATAATGATTTAAAAACAATTTTCTTTAAACAAAAAATAAGACTCACTCTCCAGTAAGGATGACGACGGAGAGGGAAAAGAGGCTGACAGGGCCAGAGAACCCCATCTACCATATTTATAATAATGAAAATATTATAAACCATCAGGTGTTCCAAATGCTGACTTGCACAGCCAAAGGTGTAACCCAGGACAGCATCCCAGGATCTGAGCCTGATGGGGGAGGTACTCAATCAAAAAGATCTGAGGATGGATGCCATATTCAACCTGAGAAGGTAGGTCAAACGTCAGTTCTAGAGAAGCATTTTGAATTACCTTATTTTTTTAAAACTGTGTATGAGCATGGGGGCTGTCTGGAGAGTGGTTGTTGCAGGTCTAGTTTCTCAATGAGTCTCAAATTTAGACTTCTGCTATTATTTTCAAATGCAGTTGCATGCTTAGTCCCAGAGAGCAACTGTGACAAGACTAAAAGAGGACATTTGTCACTTGGCCTTGATCTTGTCTTCCACCCTTGGACAGTCAGTACCACCTGTGATGCCTTATGGATTTGTACATTCCTTGTGAGTTTCATGACAGTGTCCCAGCATATTATTATCTGATAAAAGTATCAATCTGTTCAGTGTAAACATTAAAATAGTTGGCAATCTTTATAATCCTCTTGGGTCATAGCTTCTGTTTATAATATACTAGCAGTCTCACTCCAGTACTCTTGCCTGGAAAATCCCATGGGTGGAGGAGCCTGGTAGGCTGTAGTCCATGGGGTCACGAAGTCAGACACGACTGAGCGACTTCACTTTCACTTTTCACTTTCAGGCATTGGAGAAGGAACTGGCAACCCACTCCAGTGTTCTTTCCTGGAGAATCCCAGGGACGGGGAAGCCTGGTGGGCTGCCGTCTATGGGGTCGCACAGAGTCGGACACTACTGAAGCGATTTAGCAGCAGCAGCAGCAGCAGCAGTCTCAAATGGATGGGAATTCAGATTTTTCCAATCTTTGAGATGGCATTCTCTGAGTTGTCAGTTCTGAGGGGTGAGTATGACATAACAACTGGGAGATAAAGGGAAAAGTCTCTAGCAGTGAGAATTCAGGAAGAGGTAGAAGGTAAGGGACCAGATTGAGAGGACCAGGGTTTGAGGCTAGAAACAGATAGGACATTGTGACTAACGGGTGAATCGAGGACAATAGTCAATTTTTAAGGAAACCATTGCCCACCATCCCAGTGGTCTGGGCAGCCATTAGGAGTAATGGTTATGAAGACTATGCATTGGGACTTCACCGGTGGTCCAGTGACTAAGACTCCATGTTCCCTATGCATGGGACCCAGATTTGATCCTAGGTCAGGGAACTGGATCCCACATGCTGCAACTAAGTGTTCGCATGCCACAGCTAAAGATCCCACGTGTTGCAACTAACACTCGGCTCAGCCAAATAAATAAATACTTTTTTTAAAAAGAAGACTCTGTAACAACATGGAAAATGCTTTTGTTGTCATGAAGAATACATAACTTTATGGACCTGCAATCATACACACATATACACAAGAAGCAAGATTAAGGAATTACACCTGAAAGCAAGCTGTGCTTGTGTTGACTGGAAGGAGTGGGGTTATTTGCTCTGTATTTAATTTAACTTATTTATTTGCTGCTTCAGGTCTTAGTTGCATGATCTTTTGTTGCGATTCACCCACTCTCTAGTGGTCCCACAGCAGATCCCACATGTGAGATCTTAGTTCCCTGACCAGGGATTGAACCAGTGTTCCCTGCCTTGGAAGGTGGATTTTTAACCACTGGGACCATCAGGGAAGTCCCTGCTCTGTAATTTAAATAAAATAATGGCCCAAGTTGGGAGATAACTGAGTCAGCATCCCATCCAGCAGCCCCCTGGAAGAAGCCAAGGACACGCCAAATTCCCATCACCTGGCAGAGAAGGTCTGGAAGGGCAGAGAGTCTCCTCCCCTTCTCCTGGGGCCCTGAGTCACTTTCTTTGAAGGCCCAGGCAGATGTTGAAGCTGGCAAGGCCCGGCTCTGTGGGAGCCAGCATCCTCTGGCTCCTGCCCTGCTGCCAGCTCCTTCACTGTCAATCTTCTGCAGCCTTGAAGCTGGCTGCCTCCACCCGGCACATGTCCGCATGCCCAGCCAACTGGGCCCAAGGTGCCTCTGGGACACCAGATCTTTATCCCTGATGTGATAGGGAAAGAATTTACTTCCTGTTCCAGCTCCCTGGGAGACCTGCAGGGGAGGTCCTCAGATCCTGTGCTGCTGAGGCACGTGCTCTGGGCCCCACCCATGGGCCTGAGTCCACCCACCATCCCCTCAGCTTTTCTCCACTGATGCCTTCTCTGAATGTCTCAGCATGGGTTCCCAAGTCGGCAAGAAGATTGTCTTGGTGTCAAGATGTTGTTGGGCCTCTGTGCCCAGGCTGGGCCTCTGGCAGGGCTCCATACAGACTTTACATGTGTCCCCACCACCTTCTCCTTGGCGCTCCCATCTCCAACCCTTTAGGAAACATGGGAACTTTTAAATCCCGTAGTCTAGCATCAATGCTTTCAATGAAAGCTGAATGTGACCTGTAGGGACTTAGAAATATTTTAACAGTAAGTGGCTTTCCTGGTGGCTCAGATGGTAAAGAATCTGCCTGCAATGCAGGAGACCCAGGTTTGATCCCTGGGGCAGAAAGATCCCTTGGAAAAAGGAATGGCAATCTACTCCAGTATCCTTGCCTGGAGAATCTCATGGACAGGGGAGACTGGCAGGCTACAGTCCATGGGGTCGCAAAGCTTTGGACACGACTGAGTGACTGACACACGCATTGTTAATAAATTCTGTAAAAGTCCTTTATTTTTCTGTTACAAGAAACAGAACTTTATTTTAAAAAAAATCAAACTTCTTTTAAAAAAAGAGCTCAGGAATGTCCCTGGCAGTCCAGTGGTTAAGATACTATGCTTCCACTGTAGGGGGCACAGGTTCAATTCCTGGTTGGGGAACTAAGATCCAACTTGTGTTGCAGAGTGTGGCCTAAAAGGAGGAAAAATAAAAAAGCTCAGCCCAAACAGAGAGAGTCAACCTCATGGGGTAGGACTGCCAACACCAGAATCACTCACCGTATTTGCTACAAAATGCAGGTTCCTGGGCCCAACTCCAGAGCTACCCAGTCAGAACTCAAGGAGGTGAGGACTGGGAACCTGAATTTTGAACAAGCTCCCCAGGTTAAACAAACCAGTGGCTGAGTGGCTTCTGTGCTGGAGTGCCTGGCTTCTCCCTGGAGCTCCCCAACACCCTACCCTGCGCTGGACACAGGCTCGTACTGCAGCCTCCTTATTCCTTAGATATTCAGTGACCTGGGGATGAGAAAGACACTGCAGGCAATGGGAGGTGCAGTATGGGTTTGTCCCAATGTCCTCTGGGAGCCCAGAGGAGAGCAGGAATCTCAGAGAGGAAAAACTTCTCAAGGATCTTCAGATCCTGAAATCTACGTAGAGTGAACCAGCTCAAGAAGGGAGCAAGCATGGGCTTTGCAGATCAAGGGCACAGCAGGGGCAGACACGATGGGGAAAGGTAAATAGGGGCCAGGGCACTGAGGGGAGGTAAAGGAGAGGAAGCTGGAGAGATGAGGGGCAGATCCTTATGCTGGCTTGTATTACGGCAGCTTGGTTAGTCTGGGAATGAATGACACTTCCCAGAATCCCTTTCTCCATAAAGGTCTGGGATAGAGTAGGTCAAAAGGGGAAATTTTGTGAGATTTTGTAAAAGTGCAGTGAAGCTGCACTGACTCTCAGCACTGTGACTGTCAGAAACGAGAGGGACAGGGACCAGAGATGTCCTCTGGTCAGGTGGAGGTGAGGGAGAGCTGGAGAGGAGATGGGAGCTGGCTGTGCCGGAACCCTGGAATATTTCTGCAAAGTCTGGACCAATGATTTCTCAGGGCCTTTATTACCCAGGATTTCAGTGACACTTCTTTAAATTAATTTTTGCTGATGTATAGTCGCTTTACAATGTTGTGTTAGCTTCTGCTGTACAGCAAAGGGAATCAGTTTTATGTATAAAAGCATCCCCTCTTTTTTAGATTCCATTCCCATTAAAGTGTCCAGGTGTCCTCTGGTCCCTGTCCCAACGCTGGCCTTGTGGAGCCACGGCTCCCACCAACGTCCACAATAGCTCGCATCACAGCCCCTTTGGCCGCTGGACATGCTTGGTTTCTCAAGTTTCCCTGCAAGCCCAAACTTGTCAGCCACTCAAACTTGACACAGTCTTGGTGGCAAGACTGGTGAGTGATATTTTCTCTGATTGTCCAATTCCCCTTTCAGAACATCATTTCCCCAGTTCTTCCCACTGTGGGGTCTCAGGCCTATAATAAACCCCTTGTTCCCATATATGCTGCTTCCTTGGCTGGAACCTGATCAATACAATCTTTATCATGAGTCCCTTTATAGGACCAAAAAGAAGAAAAAAATCTCCATAAGCATCTCCCCCAACACACACACATACACACACTCACAGAGCTCACCTGGGGTAGACCTCTTAATACCCAGGGCTAAAGAAGGAGTGGACCCTCTCACACTCAGATGATAGGAGAGCTCTGCCCTCCTCAGGCCACCTGCCAGGAGGAGGAGGAGATGGGTCCAGCCCCTCGGTTCCAGGTCTTATTAACAGGTCTCAGAGGGCTGTCCCTTGGTTTATTTTCCTGGAACGCAGTCATTCTGCTTGAAGACAAGAGCAGACCGCAGGATGCCTGGGCCTCCTCCTTTCCCATTCTGGGAGATTAGAGCCTCCTGGTTGGGCTCCCGAGGCAAACCTGGATCAATTTTATATCCTTCCAGTTTGACTGCTCCTGCACCTCCAAGTCACAGAATTTTCAAATCAGGGTCTTCTCTGCAGCCCTGAGCAAGACAACCTGCCCCTGTCCTCATGAAGCTTCAAGTCTAACAGAGAAAATAAGCAGTATATTGGCCACAAAAGGACACTATGCCAAGGGCACAAGAAGGGAAAGTACGATCTGCCCTGAGAATTCAGAGGAGGGTCCTGGTCCAGGTTGGGAACCTCGTGGCGGGAGAACTTCTAGGAGAAAGTGATGTAAGCTGAGGCAAGAGTAGCAGGTGATGCAGGAAAACACTTGTAGGTGAGTGACCGACTATGTAAAGGCCAGAGGTGCGAGAGGGTGTGGGTCCTGTGGGAACTGAGAGGGGCCGGGTGAGGCACCTGGGAGGTTGCCGGGCTGTGAGAAGAGAAGGAGCTGGAACTGGGAGATCTGATCAGTCTGGCCCAGGGCCTGCTGAGATGAGGGCTCACCATCATGAGTGGTAAGTAGAGGAGGGGCAGGATCAGATTCCAAGCCTTTGAATAACTGACTTGGAGGAGGTCAAGGCCAGAGGCCTGGAAAACCTTGGAGGCGGGGACAGAGGAGAGGGTGGCTAAAACAGGGGGTGGTACTGGAGAGAAATGAATGGATTCAAGGGCCATTAGGTCTAGAGAAGTAGGTAGAAACCACATACACGGTGGCCGTGGGTCGGATGGAGGGAATGAGGGGCCGGGGATGTCCCAGGTGTCAGGCTGCAGCTCCCGAGGGGCTGGAGGTGTCCAGCTGGTCAGCCAAGCGAAAGCTACAGAGTGAAGGAACCCCACCCTGACTTCAGAGGGTACTCCCGGGTCTTCCCCAGACAGCACGCAGGACCAGGAGAACCATGAAACGTATTCTGTGAATGGTACTGGTTTAAAATGAAGTCTGATGGAGGAGTTAGTACTGGGAACAGGGAAGGGAAATACAGTGATTAAGGGAAGGAAAGCATCTTGTGCTAAAGAAACAAAGGATGAAAAATAGAAAAGCTTAAAACATTTTTCCAGGTCTGGGTCTCTTATTGGCTCTCAGGGAGGAGGGCTGTGTGAGCTGACAGCAGCTCGGCTGTGACTGCGATCCGGTATTTAAACAATGCCTGCAACAGTCCTCTTAACATGGGTGGTAGAGGGTGTGTGCTGGCCCCCCTTGCCCCTTCTCAGTTCATTCATTTGCAAACATTTTCTCAGCCCTGCTGTGTGCCAGGCTCCTGGTCTCAGCGTAGGACACAGCGGGGAGCAGACCAGCTCAGCCCCTGCCTGATAGAGCTTACAACTGGGCAGCCAGAGCAGACGCGACGTGACACTAATGCAAAATGACACATTGTGAGAAGGGTTGGGAAAGAGACCAGGAGATCCTGTTCCAGACGGGGAGGTCAGGACAGGCCTCGGAGGAGGTGGCATCTGCGCTGCAACTGGAGTGCAGAGAATTCAGGAAGAACATTCCAGGCAGAGGGAACAGCACTGTCATAAGCTACAAGCAGGTGCTTTTGAGGAATTCAGTGTGGGTGGAGTGGGGAGCCAGGTGGAAGTCAGGGAGAGCTGGAGAGGAGATGGGAGCTGGCTGTGCAGGAATTGGAATGTTTCTGCAAAGTCTGGACCAAATGATTTCTCAGGGCCTTTATTACCCAGAATTTCAGTGACATTTCTTTAAATTAATTTTTGCTGATGTATAGTTGCTTTACAATGTTGTGTTAGCTTCTGCTGTACAGCAAAGGGCATCAGTTATACGTACACAAGCATCCTCTTTTTTTAGATTCCCTTCCCATTAAAGTCACTGCAGAGTCAGTGACATTATAGAGAACCATCCTGACCCCATAGGTCATAAAAGGCTTGGGAGTCTGTTTCCAACTCCATCTCTTCTTTTAAGACAAAGACACCCAGGCTAACATGAACAGGTGACCCGGAAAACAACCCTTGGTGCCTTACAAACTGTCCAGCAACATTTTTAGAAAATGTTCCCCTTTAGATCCAATTTCTCCTAGCCGAATTGAACAGGGAAAAATAAGTCCCTCCAAATAGCGATCACCAGCCAGCCAAGAGAGTCATTATCTTAAATTGAAGCTGGTTTCTAAGAAAAAGGGGGAAAAACACCCCAAATGCCACTCAGCCAAAACCTCACACCCCACCTACCCTCAGTGCATACGTGAGGACCGGTGGCCCCAGCATTCTCTTTGCAAGGACAGAGCTCAACACCAACCTCTGTGTGAAGGAAGGAAACAGGCAGAGGAAGGCAGGCCAGAGATTAGAGAAGCTGACAGATGTAAATAGCCTCAGAGGAGCCACGCTGTCCCGGCGTTCCTCCCCAGGGAGCCTTTTGTACCAAGGAATCTGGTTGCCTGAACGAAAAATGATATCATTTATTTCTTTAGTCAGAGCTGAGCTGTTTTCTTCAGACATAGAAATAACCTCACACCACAACACCAAATTGTTGGCCAAGTGATAGAGGTGTCTGTAATTTGCATGCTTGATAATTTCCTGGGTAAACAACCATGGCCTTGGTTTTCTTGGGAGGGGCCCCGCTGCCCCCAACAACATTGCAAAGCTATGGAACTTGAATGAAGGAAATGCTTTTGGAAAGGTTGTCCCAGAGCTCTTGAATGCTGCTCAGCTGGAAGGATGCTGGAGTTTTCATTGCTGTCCTACTGTCCAAATATCCATTAATTCAATAAACAAGTATTAAGCATCAACTCTGGCCAAGCCTGTGCAAAGGCACTGGGGCTACAAATGTGCAAAGCCTGGGACCCTGTCCTCCATAGACTCACATGTGATAGAAGAGGTAGCCAGGTTCAGCCCATGTGATGTTCTGTGATGAGGTGTGTACATGACATGGTGGTCTGCCCCTATAAGGAGGTGGCATTTGAGACTTGAGGGTCAAGAGGACTTTCTAGACCAGAGACGTAGAGGGAGAGTGTCCTAGGCACACTTACCAGCATGGGTGAAAGCCAGTTTTCTAGGAAAGGGGTTTACAGTGAATGCTGCCACATGAGTGTGCCCCTTGATGGGAACAATCTTGTCCAGTTTCGAGAAGTAAGAACAAATCTTTCAGAAAGGAATTAATTTCTAGATTCCTACTTCCCCTTCAGATCTCCATCCCCTGATCCAGGGTCTCAGAATAAACATGTATACTTCTACACATATACATATGTCTGAGTTAGAGCCACAGCAGGAAAGAATAATCAACGTGTACATGTCTGCATTTTCCCAAGCCAAGCTAGTGCTTGCTTCCAATCCTGGCTGAATTTTGTGGACATCCACTAAAAGCTGAGGACTTTCTTATGTATGAATTCATAACATATGTGTGCCCTAGAAAGAAGGCATCTGTCCAGTGCCCACAACTTTAATCAAACCTATCTCATGCTTTAAGAATAAAGGCTTGAATAGTTAATTAATAATTATTTATCAATTAATTATTAATTTTAAAAGATTTTTTTGTGGACCATTTAAAAAATCTTTACTGAATTTGTTACAATGTTGTTTCCGTTCTCTGTTTTTTGACTTTTTGGCAGCTAGGCATGTGGGATCTTAGCCTTCCTGACCAGGGATTGAACCCATAACCCTTGCGCTGAAAGGTGAAGTCTAACCACTGGACTGCCAGGTAGGTCCCCTGTGTGTCTGTGCTCAGTCACTCAGTCATGTCCAGCTCTCTGTGATTCCATGGACTCTAGCCAGCCAGGCTTCTCTGTCCTTGGAATTTTCCAGGCAAGAATACCGGGAGTGGGTTGCCATTTCCTACTCCAGGGGAATCTTCCCAGCCCAGGGATCAAGCCCACATCTCTTGATCTTTGGTTTTGGCAGGCTTATTCTTTACCACTGCTCCACCTGGGAAGCTCAAACTGCTGGACCACCAGAGAATTCTCTACACATGCAGATTACTCTTGACTGGGGGTCACTTGGTCTTTAATATACAGAGACAGGAGAACACACAAACAGAGAGCCTCTCTTTTTTATACACACACACACACACACACACACACACACACACCTCATCCTACTATAATTATAATTACCATGCTGGCTTCCAGATCAGGGGTTAGCAGGCTTGGCATGGAGACGCCTGAAAGGCACCCAAGGCAATTAGTGGTGTCGCTTCTCCACCCCCTCCATACCTTCAGGGCCTTTGCACTTGCCGTTCCCCTCCAGGCACACACATCCCTCCTCTGAATTGTGCTTTTGTTTAGGTATTTCTGTCTGTATTGCGCGTTAGAGACTTTGTTTCTAGACATGTTATTGATGTGGGCATTTTTGTTTTTTAAGTACATGGAGCATGGACCTGGTTCCCAAGGGCAGAAGTGTTTAGAAAGTGCTGGCGTTGGTGGGATCCGGGGCATGGTTGCTGTGAGGATCTGCACCCTGGCCTGGTGCTCGGTCCTCTGCCATCCAGTCTCCTCTGCTTGGCTTTCTTTCAAGACCCTCACTCTCATCGTCAGAGTTGCACTCATGGCAAGGAAACTGCAGTGGCACCAGGTTCAGTGTGGTGGATCAGTACCCGTGGTGTCTGTCTCATGCCTGGGGGTTCCACTTTGGTGGCTCCATGGCGGGGCAACCGCTTATTTCTCTGGGGAGTAAAGTTGTGATGGGCTCTGGTCACTGGCTAACGCCCTACTGGAAGATAGTCTGAGGCCACCATGGGGTCGTGGTCGCTTCCTTTCTAGGCTTTCCATTTTTTCATCCCACTGATTTGTTCCTGACAGTTTCTTGTCTGTCTGCAGGATTGCGTCCTGCCTTCTGTCCCTCCTTGAGTTTGTGTCTGTCTCTCCTTGAGTTTCCAGGAGGTAACTCCTCCCCCACCCTCAGGGTGATTGCTGATCTTTGATCTTCACCCAGGAAGGTCCTCAGACTGAGTTGGAATTGGTTCTCCAGGGCACCCGACCCCTCCCTCTGGTGCAGGGCCCCAATTGGGCCGCTTTAGCGCCTACAGACTGTGTCCAGAGGCAGGATCCTGGTCAGTGTGGTCCCTGCTATCCGCTGCCTGACCCCTCGCGCTCCTTGTATGCCACTGGGGGTCCTTGGAGCACCCACATCCAAGCCCGCCTGAGTCGAGCTCCCTGGGAGCCTGGTGCCCTGGGTGAGGTTTTCGTCTCTCCTGCCCTGGTCTTTGTTTCCAGGGGACCCTCTTCTGGTGACTTTTAGAGCAGCACCTCCCGCTTTTCGATGGGCACTTGGCCCCCACCATCTCCTCCTTGGTTCAGGTGCCAGGGCACTGAAGGGTGACCAGAAGCCCAGGGCTGCCCATGGAGGTGCAGCTCCCAGCATGGTATTGTCTGGAGGGAACGGGGCCCAGGCTAGGAAGAGGAGGGAGGACGGGGTGTTGGTGGAGATCTGACCCCGGCAGTGCCAGAGGGGTCGAAGGGCTTGTGTGTCTTGTGGGGATGTGAAGCCAACAGGAGGACTGGGCGCATCCGTCCTGGTCTGGGATACGTCGGGACAGCTGTGGTGTCCCCAGGGTCAGTGTGCCTGTGGAGGCTTGGGTGCCCCGCGAGCCCAAGCGTTGCTGAGCTTGTGGAGTGACTGGGTGGACACTGGGAGCCAGGGGCAGCTTAGCCAGGAGCCCTGGCCCAGGTGGGAGTCAAGGATCACGAGTCCACCTGGACTTAGAGGTCCAGAGTCCATTGGAGGTCACGAGTCCATCACAAGGCTGAGCAGAACTGGACCTGGGGCGGTAATGGTAGAGGAGCCAGCCCTTTTGGTGGGTGGCACAGCAAGCTGAATACCTGATGCCTCTTCTACATACACCTGGCAGTTAAGTGAAAACATGATGGGCCTCCCCCAAACGCCAGCATCTGAGGGACCAGGAC
>SJYV01054212.1:2450840-2470607 GCA_006410875.1 Neotragus pygmaeus
CTGGTGGCAAGTGGTCACATACTCCACAATGGCACCTAGTGCCCTCATTTTCCACTTGACCCTGAGCAAGGTTAGAAACTGCTTGAGGGTAAGAGCTGTGTCTTATCCTCAGAAACCCAATATGAAATAATCTGGTCAAGCCCCTCCCTCCTCCCACCTTCATCCATACATCCCAGTCCATTCCATCCACCTAATCTCATGCATGTGTGTAAGTCGCTCAGTCGTGCCTGACTCTTTGTTACTCTATAGACTTTAGCCCACCAGGCTCCTCTGTCCATAGGGATTCTCCAGGCAAGGATACTGAGGTGGAAGACTATGGAAGACAGTATGGAAATTCCTTAAAAAACTAGGAATAAAACCACCATATGACCCAGCAATCCCACTCCTAGGCATATACCCTGAGGAAACCAAAATTGAAAAAGACACATGTATCGCATTGTTCATTTCAGCACTATTTACAATAGTTAGAACATGGATGCAACCTAGATGTCCATCAACAGATGCATGGGATACAGAAGTTGTGGTACATATACACAATGGAATATTCCTCAACCATTAAAAAGAGTGCATTTGAGTCAGTTCTAATGAGGTGGATGAACGTAGAACCTATCATACAGAATGAAGTAAGTCAGAAAGAGAAAGATAAATATCGTATACTAAAACATATATACGGAATCTAGAAAAATGGTACTGAAGAATTTATTTTCAGGGCAGCAATGGAGAAACAGACATAAAGGATAGACTTATGGACATAGGAAGAGCGGAGGAGAGGGTGAGTTATGGAGAGAGTAACATGGAAACTTACAGTATGCAAAAAAGATAGCCAACGGGAATTTGCTTTATGTCTCAGGAAACTCAAACAATGGCTCTGTGTCAACCTAGAGGGATGGGATGAGGGGGAAGATGGGAGGGAGGTTCAAAAGGGAGGGGATATATATATATATATATATATATACCTGTGGCTGATTCATGTTGAGATTTAACAGAAAACAACAAAATTCTGTAAAGCAATTATCCTTCAATTAAAAAAAAAATACTGGAGTGGGTTGCCATGCTCTCCTCCAGGGGATCTTCCAGACCCAGGGATCAAATCCGCATGCACTTAGGTCTCTTGCATTGGCAGACAGATTCTTTACCACTAGCACCACCCGGAAAGCCCACCTGATCTCATGAGGAAAGAAATCCTATAGAAACTGAACGACGACTATGCAACCATGATGCATATGAGGCACCTACCGCATGCTGGGTACTGAGGGTGCCCTGGGGAGCAGCCCAGGCAAAGGACCAGTGTTTAGAAATGGGTAACCCCAGCCACTCCACAGAAAGTTGTGTCTCTTAATAGCAGGGGAGCCAGATAGTTTATTGTCCAAATCAGGACATTTTTGAGACTAAAAGGGGAAGCTATTTGTAGTTACATTGAGTCCATAGGTGTCCTGGACAAAACAGGCACATGATTGCATTAAAAGCAACAGTCCCCCGGCCTTCTGCGCCTCTGGCCACTAAAGGCACTTCGGCTACTGGTCAAAGCTGCCAGATCTGACCCCCTCTGCCTGCCCTTGGATGAGGGAGAACACAGAGGATGCGCTCCAGGAAGGGCGAGGGCCGAGCAGGAAGGACTGCAGGCCCCAGAGCTCAGTGATCAGGAACTAGGGCAAGCCTGAGTCTGGGATCACGTAGGAGGGGTATGGGATACGGCACCGACCTCCAGCTGCCACGTCTGGGAGCTCA
Organism: Neotragus pygmaeus; assembly: GCA_006410875.1. NCBI lineage: Eukaryota > Metazoa > Chordata > Mammalia > Artiodactyla > Bovidae > Neotragus > Neotragus pygmaeus. Next base: position 2,452,569 of record SJYV01054212.1, read on the forward strand.
GCTCACATGCAGGTGGCTTTTGTAGGTTCTCCAGCTTCCCCAGCTGCCCAAGTTCTGCCTGCTTCAAGGAAAACGGGTTCCTGTGACTTCTTGGAGTTTCTTCTGCTCTACCTCCTTGTGCAAAGATGGTCTGGTCTGTACTTGTGATATAGGTAGAGCAAGAAATGTGTGTGTCTGAGAGACAGAAACAGAGAGACCTATTGATATTTCCCTCTGTCCCTCTGTCTGTCTGACTCTCAGACTACTAATACAAGCCCCATGTCTGGCTGCACCCACAGAACATAACACTCCCACAGCACAACGCTGCCCTCCCAACTGAGCCTGTTGTCTGTTCCATTTCTGATTGGCGCCAGGCTCGTAGACCCCATGTAGGTAGAATATAACTTTCCATAAATAACTCTTAACCCGACCTACAATTTAGCTTTTGGGTTTTTTTTCCCCTCTCGGTGATGGGATTATAGCCTGGGTCATCTCTCTTAAATCTTCGGGTCCCAGAATCAGACCCTAGGTGTTAACTCGGGGTTAGGGGGTTGGTTTGAATCCTCTGTTCCCCCACACTGCCTCTCACATGACAAGGACAGTACACATTAAGGAATTGAGTCTCCTCCGTCCATGAACCTTCAGCCTCAGTGTCTTGGCTGGGGCCATGCCCTCTGCCTAGAATGTCCATGCTCTCTTCTTTACCTGCTGCTGCTGCTGCTGCTAAGTCGCTTCAGTCGTGTCCAACTCTGTGCAACCCCATAGACGGCAGCCCACCAGGCTCCCCTGTCCCTGGGATTCTACAGGCAAGAACACTGGAGTGGGTTGCAATTTCCTTCTCCAATGCAGGAAAGTAAAAAGTGAAAGTGAAGTCGCTCAGTTATGTCCGACCAGGCTCCTTTGTCCATAGGATTTTCCAGGCAAGAGTACTGGAGTGGGGTGCCATTGCCTTCTCTCCCTTCTCTACCTGGTAAACTGCTAATCCACCTCTTTGAAACCCTCCCTAAGCTTGATCCCTCATTCCCACTCACCACAGAGCAAATTACTGCCATCCTTGGTCCCTGTAACACTTTGTACAGAACAGTGTGACCTGATAATTTGCCCACGTGACCACCCGTTTCTGAGCAGCTCGAGTGGGTGTCAGGGTAAGGATCTGAGCCTCCGGCTGGCTATGAGCAAACCATTTAACCCCTTGGTGCCTCCATGTCCTCATGTTCAAACATCAACCTGGCTCCAGAGCCCACTGCCCACCCAACTGTGCCACATTGCCTCTGGGGGGCTGGACGATGTAGCCATTTCCCACCTGAGCTCATGTTCTGGGCCCTGGGACTCTCCTCATGATGCATGGATTCTCTGCAGGGTCTCACTGAGGTCTCTTTGGGGCCTGGAGGCAGCAACATCCACTGACACCTATCAAAGTCTTGCGGATGATGATAATGAGTTTAGGAGGGCTTATTGGGAGTTAAGGGGGAAAATTACAGGGAAGATCTTGGGGTGGGGTTACCCCAAGATGGGCTGGATTCAAACCTTTGCAAAGGGTCATCTTATGGCAAAGGGAGAGTATTTCTTGAGCCTCTGTTAGTGCCTAGCACTATGAAATGAGACAAGAGTTTTGAAAAAAGCACAAGTCAGGGTCCTTGCTTGTGAAGAGTTTACATGTTCATCACGGAGGCATTAGATTCATTTGGGAAAAAGCTTGACTGAGCTCCTGTGAGCTGGTCCTGACACTTGACTTTGTGTCTATTCTGGTACTGAACATGGCTTGACTGGGTGGGACAGGTGACCCATAAAGGAATGCTAAATGGAAGACAGAGAATCAAAAGTCAAAGGAGTAACAGGGACAAAGAGGCCAGACATCTGGGGAGAGGGGATCAGCGGGAGTTAGAATATTTTTGGGAGGTTCAGGGAAGAGGTGACAAGGAACATGAACCCCAAAGAAAGAGCAGGAGCTGTTGGGGGTGGTAAATGAGGGCAGTAAACTCTGGGGCCACTTGGGAATCAATAGGAAGTTTGGGAGAGTGGGGGATGGGGATCAGGCAGTCTTCCCTGTCAGACTGAGAAGCCTGAACTTGATCCTGGATAAGAGGAGCTATTGAAGGATTTAAAATGTTTTTATTTATTTGGCTGCACTAGGTCTTAGTTGCGGCACGTGGGATCTTTGATCTTCATTGTGTCACTTGGGATCTTTCGTTATGGAATGCGAACTCTAAGTTGTAGCATGTGGGATCTAGTTCCCTGACCAGGGATTGAACCCAGTCAGCTTGCACTGGGAACAGAAGTCTTAACCACTGGACCACCAGGGAAGTCCCGAGGAGTTTTTGAACAGAGGTATGACATGAGAACAGTGTTTTTGGAAGACAGTGTCAGGGCCAGGCTATGCGGAAGGGAGACTAGGCTGAGGTTAATACAATGGCCGAGGTGAAGGGATGAAGTCTAGGTTTGGAAAGGAAGGGATGAACATGACCTTACAAAGGAAGTATGTAATTGCCACAAGGACCACCATAACACTGTCAAAGGTGTCTCCCAGGTTTGAACTCTAGTGGCCAAGAGAAGACTTTTAACGTTGACAGAAATGACCACATGTGGTTGACAAAACAAGACCACATCCTCTCCGCAACAATTCATTGTCTTTATTAACAATGCTTCTGGATTCTGAAAGAACAGACTGGTATTTCATAAAGCAATATTAACGTTGTCATTCTCTACAAGAAAAACTTTCGCATAAATAACTTAAGTGAGAAAATAAATATGTAACTTAACTCTTTAGAAAAAAAAAAACCTGCTATTTTCATTCTTGTGGACAAATTCCACTTGAAAAGATTGCAAAAACAACCAGCTGGGCAGGCTTTCACATGGCATGTGCTTCCGTTTAAAAAAAAAAAAAAATTTTTTTTTTTAAGCAATTAAAAACTGCATAGAAAGTAAGTGGTGCCTGGAAATGATTTTCCAAAAGATTTTTGGATGGCAGCTATGAAGTTTTGCGGTTTCTCAGCATATATACAGCACTTGTAATTTTTTCCCCAATAATATTATTTTAATGTAAGATATGCCATCACACATAACAGCAGTAAGAAGCTCTTTTCCAAACAGAAATGTTTCCTTGAGTGGTAGGCAGGAGGAGGGTCTTGAAAGGGGCCCTCTGGTCTTTGAACCGGTGGTGTCTGCTCCCTTGGGCCCACAAGCCCAGTGAGCTGTGACCTTGGGCTTCTCTACAGAAGGTGACCTTAAATAAAATATGGCCATGATGGGTAAGGTTGGGGGGGTGGCCGTGGTGCTCTTTGAGTAGAGAGAGTCATCTCTGTGCCTCCCGCCACCCTTGGGACCTTCCTCTCTGTTCCAATGGATGATCCTATTTCCGTGTCCTTTGTGATGGAAAGTGGAGGTAGCGAAACATCTGGAATCCCAGGCTGGGATACACCACAGCTTCTCCCACGAGTCTGTCAGCCTTAAATAGACTCTTTTCCTTTTTTCATCTTTGGCTGTCAGATCAGAGGATTACAACTCCGAATTCTGGAAGCGACCCCATCAATGATTCAATCCAAACTCTCTCTCCTCTGCCCATTCAAAGGGCACCCGAGTCCATGGAATCACGTGACAGCAGATCGCTCCAGATGCTTATCCCACAACACCCCCACTTCCATTTTACAAAGAGGAACTCGAAGTCCAGGAAGACAAGAGCTTAATATCCGAGATTACCTGGCACGCTGGGGGCAGGGGCAGGACTAGAAACCCCATCTAGGGACCCAGTCTTGTGTTCTGGGCACAACGAGGCACTCAAGGCTCTTCTGCCTGGCAGAGAGGTGGGGGAGAGGGAATCGTATCGAACGCTCTTAACCAGTTCCTGGGCTTCCCTCCATTGCTCCCTTAAAACTCCAGGGCAATGAAATGCTTCCTTTTCCGCCTCCCCTCAAGTGGGACCATCAAAAGTAGGCGGCCCCGGTGGGGCGGGTCTGCGTGGCTCAGTGTCTGTCACTCTCAGCGCCCTCCTCTGCCCCCGGGACCCCCTTGGCACGGCCGGGAGGTGGGATGGTTGCTGACCCCGGGATCCACAAGGCCTGCAGCCGGGAAGGTCTCAGCACCCCGCCCCGGCCCCGAGTTGCAGGTATTAAAAATGAAACCCAACCGATCAAACCGCGCACAGGGGGCGGAAACCTGGGGCGCCCGGTTTGGGGGGGCGCCCGGGTTGGGGGCCGCCCATGGGGCGGCGGGCCAGCTCTAATAGGCGTTCTCCAGCTCGCCCCGGTTGGCTTTGGTGCTCCGGGCGCGGGGCCGCAGCTTCCGGCCCGTTTGCGGCCGCGCGGCCTCGGGCCCGAAGTCCTTGAGCTCGGACTGGTTGTGGAAACGAGTGAGGCGCTTGCACTTGCACGAGGCCACCAGGCGCACCTTGCGCGCGCGCGGCGCCGCGCCGCCGGGACACAACAGCTGCACCCGCTGCGCGCGGTAGCGGTCGGGGATGCAGCGGAAGTCGGGCCCGCTCGGGCGCCACCAACGGCCGATGGCGTTGGGCAGCAGGCGCGCCGGGCCGCACTGGCCGGAGCACACCAGCTCGGTGACCGGCTTGGCGCTGCGGCACGGCCCGTCGGTCACGTAGCGGGTGAAGTGCAGCTCCCGGCAGCTGTACTCGGAGGCGTCTGCGGAGAGAGGCGCGCGTGAGGACGGCCACCTGGCCTGGCTCCTCCCAAACCACCCCTGCCCGCCCCAGACCTGCCTCTCCCCAGACGCTTTTGCCCCTGGGGGTCTATTATGGGAAGTGCCCAGATACTCTGGAGCTGGTGGAAAGATCACTGGTCCACCTTCTCACCCTAAAACTTTGGAGCCAAGTGACTGCTTCGGTTCGAATATCAGTTCCATGACTGTGTGACCTTGGACAAGTTGCTTAACCTCTGTATGCTTCCTATCTGTAAAATGGGTTGTCTTGAAGATTCAATGAGCCAGTCCTTTACATATATAATTCAGGGGACGCTGCCTGGAACATAGCTGGAAGTGTTGGTGCTATTACCGTTATTATTCCCCTCCAAGGGGGTCCTCTTCGTCAGACTTAAGTCACATCTGTCCCACAGGGTACCTGGCCTCAGCAGGGTAGTTATTAGCCACACCTTCTGAATGGCTCTGACTTCTCCCAAATTCCTTTTCTAGCTGGTTTGGAGGAGAGACAGGGTGCAGAGGGGATGGAGAAAGGACTAGGGGTTAATTGACGGTAATAAATCAGAGCAGCTACTGAGGAGGAGAGGGATGGAAGGAGAGGTGAAGAGGAGACTGAGGTCTTTAGACTTGAAAGGAGCCGATGGCAGCACCTCCAACCCCCTCATTATCACTGAGGCCCGGAGAAGGAAAAGCTCCTTCCGGAAAGGCAGAGCTGGTCTCCAGACTCTGTGCCTCTGAGGCCCCTGCACCTCCAGGCTCCCGCAAAGCGGAAGTTGTGTGCCTGGGCACCGAGGGATGTTGGGCGGAGGAGTGAGGGGGCCCAAAGGGCTGCCTTTTACTACTTTTAATACCGTTCCTTCCCTATCGGGGGCTAAGATCTGACTGAAAACCTAAAGCTTCAGTTGCCACAAACACTTATTAAGTACCTGCTGTGTACCAGGCACTGTGCTGGGCGCTGGGTGCATCTCTTCTTCTCTGCTATTCTGTGGACACCCAATGGTGGCATTGACCTGCTCCCTGGGCGGGGGAAGACTGGGCTCTAAGGTCTGGCTTGATGCCTGAAGACACCTTGATCATGTCTCCTACTATGGACTTAGACTGGTAGGAGCTTTTTAAACAGCTAGTCCTCATGTGAGCACCTGTCCATCCCCAAGGGTCTCACAGGGACAGTTTCAATGTGACACAAAGGGATGAAAAACAGTCCTATGACCAAAACCAGAGAGGAGACAGACAAGGCCAGCCCCCCACGCCCCTCCCTTGGAGAACGAGCACAGCAGCGGGGGGTGTGGGGGGTTGCCTTCCTCCCCCGGCTGGCCTTTTGTTTCTGGTCTGGTTTGGCACCCTTGCTCCTAGGCCTGCAGGGGTGGTGTGTGGGGGCAGCCTGTTTGCCCAGGGAAGGAGGCTTGGGGCTTTCCAAGAATAGTACCCCTAGATCAGGTGCTTCCTCTGCACAGGGTGACTCTGGAGCACGTGGCTTCCTCTGCACCTGTGGCATTCATGGGAACCCAGAGAGGTGGACGTCTTGGGTTCCTTACAGTCCATCTCTTGAGTTTACTTGATCTTCCCTGGGCAGGAGCAGGGGAGAGGCACGGCTCCTTTGGCGTGCCCTCTGCAGAGCCCCCATTCCCAGCTGGTTGGGAGGTGGGGCAGGATGGGATCCCAGGGCCGGGGCCGTGGACTCCTCTCCCACCTGGACTGTGGCCAGAGGGCCTACCTCTGAAGCATCATTCCGGTCCCCCGCCCCCAGCCATTCCTGCCAGCTGCAGAGCCAGCTGCGCACGCTGCCCCTGAGGCTTCTCTTTGCAGACCCAGCCAGGGACCCAGGTGGAGTCTCTGCCCTTTCACTAGGGTCAGGCTCCCTCCCAGGAAGGAGGCAAGGCTGGGTCGAGGGTGGAGACTCAGGACAGAGGGTGCCACCTGTGTCCACGCCCGGCCCCAAGGATGCTGCTTCCCCTCCAGGGCCCCCACCCAGGCAGCTGCAGTGCCCATTCCTTCAAGGGCCAGTTCACTGGGTAGATCAGGGGTGGTGGGGACTGAAGGGGTGCCCCTCTGGCATCCCGTTCTCACTGCTTTGCCAGGATTCGCTGTGCCAGGGCTGTCTTGTAATTGGATCAAACTGGCTTCAAATCTCAGCTGGCTTAACAAGCCACTTCATCTCTGAAGCCTCCTTGGCAGGAGGACCTTGGGAGTTCCCTGGGGTCCGGGTCCGGGCATAGTCCATGTAGTGACTGCATCTAGCGGGTGCTCACAGACGCGAAGCTCCCTTGCCTTGTCCCCTCCCCAGGGGGGTCAGCAGTTGGAGCCTACTCCTCTCTTCTCAGGAGGGGATTCTTTGAAATCTCCTTTCTGAGCCCCTGGGCCTGTCCCAGTGCTGCACCCACCCCCGCAGCCTCCCTCCTGCTCTGGGCTTTCACTCCCAGGACCCTGTCAGTCCCACGCCCTCGCACTTGAGTTCTAAGGATACAGCTGACATGGCATCTTTCCCTGGCTTCCTGGCAAAGTTGTCTGTCCACTGGAGCTGGTAACAGTCCCAAAGAGAACCTTCCCAGGACCCTTATGCTAAAAATACTTTCCTGCGTCACATACCTTTGGTCTCAAAGGGGTGGTGGGGAGGTCTCCCTCCGTTCTCCGCCCGGTTCATGGTCTTGTTGTTCAGCTCTGGCAGAGGCTCGGGGTACTCGCCCAGCTCAGGGATGATTTCCGTGGCATCATTCTTGAAGGCCTGCCACCCCTGGCCCTCCACCACGCGGAAAGCTGCGTGCACCAGCAAGCAGACGAGACACAGGGCAAGAGAGAGCTGCATAGTGCCAGCTGGAGGAGGGCACTCGGCCTTCCTAGTAGCACAGGCTCCAGTCCCCAGCCTGGACACGTTTGCCTTTTTAAAGCCCCCTCTGCCTCATGCCAGCCAATGAGGACAAGCTGGGGCAGGGCTGGTCCCATGCTTCCCTCAGCCCAGGAGGAGGGAACGGGGTGTGCTCCAGGCAAGCCCTCCCCAAAGACTCCTCCTTGAGCTCAGAAATCTCCCAAATTGCTGCTGGTGCTCCCAGGTGACCAATGGTGAGGGGGGCGTGTGAGGCAAGCTTGCTCTCAGCGCCTCCCACGTGCAGGCGGCTGCAGTTTTCGGATATCAAAACGAGCTCCAGCTCCTCATCTCTACCTCCCTGGGCCGCTCGGGCTTTCTCAAAACAAACTCGGCACTAGCTTAATGAAGCAAACTACAGCTCTGAGTCCTCTGCAGGTCTTAGCCCTGCTGATCCCATCTCTCAGGCCAAGTTCAGTTGTCACCCCACCAAAATAAAACGGTGGTGTCTATTGGCCCCCACGGACCCAGGCAGAGGCAGAAGGCAGCTTTTTAAGAACTCCCATTGGTCTACATGTGGCTCAGCATCAATTATCCTGACCATAAAGGCCCCTCTTGTCATCATCCCTCTGGAAGGCAAGAGGGAAATCTGGAGGGTCACAGCAGGGGCTTCTACTTCCGAGGGGGCAGGGATTCTGGTTTCCAGGCCGGGGTGAGAGGTCAACAGGCTCTGGCGATGGAGACAAGGAGGAAACCTTGGCTCAGGCTCCCTGGAGATCTTGTGCTTGGTGACAGGCACTTCTTGGCAGGCTGACGTGCCAAAGGCAGTTATTTCCCGGGCCACGCTGTGGGTAGAAGTGGAGAGCACAAAATCCCTTTTCTTAGCAAAAGTGGAAGCCAGCATTTTTAGTGCTGACATTTTTTTTCTTGTTTCCCAGAGCATTATTACATTTTTCAAAACCAGTTTTGAGTCCTGTGTGGAAAACTTTATTGGTGCAGAGCATGGGATGGATGCATTCGGTGAAACAGTACCAGGTCCAGCTAGCCACAGAGAGCTCAGAAGGAATTGCTTTCCCTGGTGGCTCTCAGATAGTAAAGAATCTGCCCACAATGCTGGTGACCTGGGTTCGATCTCTGGGTTGGGAAGATCCCCTGGAGGCAGGTATGGCAACCCACTCCAGTATTCTTGCCTGGAGAGTCCCATGGACAGAGGAGCCTGGCAGGCTACAGTCCATAAGGTTGCAAAAAGTTGGACATGACTGAGCGATTGAGCACACGCACACCCTGGAAAAGAAAGAGGGCCCAGGGACGGGGAGGAAGATTCATACCTGAGGAGCAGGAAAAGAAAGGAGCACCCGCGGAAGCGTTCGTGGCAGACGGATTGTTTGAGAAGGCACACTCGCTCCAGGCCTCGAAGGAGGCTGGGAAGTGGACTGTGGTGTTTGGTATTTTCACTGGGCAATGAATCAGCACACCCCACCTGCAGAGCCTCTGCCACCTGCCTCGACTTGAAAGTCACCGTGTCCATCCGCGGCCATCCGTCCCTCCTTTCCATCATCCATCACTCGACACATAAATGCAGCTGCTCTGACAGTTTTACAAGCCAGACAGAAGCCCCTGCAGGAAGGGCCCCCTCTGATACCTGCTTCCTAAGTCAGTTTCCTTCAGGGCAGATGAAAACAGCTGTGGCCATTGTTGGGGGTGATCTATCTCTCTCAACAGAGCTGGCCGTGTTGTGAGAAGGGGGCCCTCCGAACCCTCTCCCCTTGTCTGTGACCTTCCAGCCTCCTTTTCCCTGACTCTGGAATGTGGACCGTTAACCCTATTGTGGCCAGANAGGTTGCAAAAAGTTGGACATGACTGAGCGATTGAGCACACGCACACCCTGGAAAAGAAAGAGGGCCCAGGGACGGGGAGGAAGATTCATACCTGAGGAGCAGGAAAAGAAAGGAGCACCCGCGGAAGCGTTCGTGGCAGACGGATTGTTTGAGAAGGCACACTCGCTCCAGGCCTCGAAGGAGGCTGGGAAGTGGACTGTGGTGTTTGGTATTTTCACTGGGCAATGAATCAGCACACCCCACCTGCAGAGCCTCTGCCACCTGCCTCGACTTGAAAGTCACCGTGTCCATCCGCGGCCATCCGTCCCTCCTTTCCATCATCCATCACTCGACACATAAATGCAGCTGCTCTGACAGTTTTACAAGCCAGACAGAAGCCCCTGCAGGAAGGGCCCCCTCTGATACCTGCTTCCTAAGTCAGTTTCCTTCAGGGCAGATGAAAACAGCTGTGGCCATTGTTGGGGGTGATCTATCTCTCTCAACAGAGCTGGCCGTGTTGTGAGAAGGGGGCCCTCCGAACCCTCTCCCCTTGTCTGTGACCTTCCAGCCTCCTTTTCCCTGACTCTGGAATGTGGACCGTTAACCCTATTGTGGCCAGACTTCTTGCCCTGGAGTTCTGAGAGGGCAGTTCTGATGTCTGGATTCCTTGAACTGGAGGGACTTGATGCTGGAGCCCCACCTGCTGTTGGGGTCTGCAGCTCATTCCCAGGAAATGGAGACCAAGGGGACCATCCTTGTAACATTTCTGCCATCTGCTGGAGACGGAAGGAGGAACCAGCGATCAGAGGATGGCAAAGCTCGGGATTTCATCATTTGAAACAGAAGTAATGTTTTAGAGAGAGTGAGAGGGAGAGAAACGAAGGAGAAAGAAGAGAAGGATCCAGTGGACTTGAACCGGTAAATTAGCTCCATTATTTTGAATCACTCTCTGTCAAGGTATAGCCATGCTTTTCACAGAATGGCTCAGCAAGAACTGGCTGTGAGGCCATCTGCTTTTTCACTGAACACTGATTCAGTTTTATATTTATTCAGCCCACAGACCTGTCATTGTTCAGAGCTAGACATTACTCCCCAGAGTTAAACCCTCAGGGTTTTAGCTGACTTCTGTCGTTGGTAGTTTAGGTTATTTCTGATGTTCCTCTATCCTCAGTAGGGATGCTATGAACATCCTTGGACAAAGTCATATATTGAGTTGAACTTTTTATTTTGGAGTCATGGTAAATTCACATGCACTTGTAAGAACATAGAGAAAATTTCCTGTCCCCTCTGCCCATTTTCTCTTGATGATAACATCTTGCAAAAGCCAGGATAGTGACATTGATACAGTTTACCGGTCTTATTCAGATTTCCCCGGTTTTACTTGTATGTGTGTATGTGTTAGTTCTATGCAACTTTATCATGTATTGGTTCAAGTAACAACCATTATGGTCAAGACAAAGAACAACTCTGACTACAAAGATGCCTCTCATTGCCCTTTTATAATCATGCCCTCCTCCTTCATTTCTAACCCTATGGCACCACGAATCTATTCCCTATTTCTACAGTTTTGTCATTTCAGGCATATAAATGGAATCAGTCAGGATGTAACCTATTAGGACTGGATTTTTCCACTGAGCCTCATTCCCTGGAGACTCATCTGAGCTGTTGCATGTATCAACAGTCTGGTCCTCTTTATTGCTGAGTAGTCAATCCTAAAGGAAATCAGTCCTGAATATTCATTGGAAAGATTGATGCTGATGCTGAAACTCCAATGCTTTGGATACCTGATGAGAAGAACTGACTCACTGGAAAAGACCCTGATGCTGGGAAAGACTGAAGGCAGGAGGAGAAGGGGACAACAGAGGATAAGATGGTTGGATGGCATCACCGATTTGATGGACATGAGTTTGAGCAAGCTCTGGGAGTTAGTGATGGACAGGGAAGCCTGNGATGCTGGGAAAGACTGAAGGCAGGAGGAGAAGGGGACAACAGAGGATAAGATGGTTGGATGGCATCACCGATTTGATGGACATGAGTTTGAGCAAGCTCTGGGAGTTAGTGATGGACAGGGAAGCCTGGTGTGCTGCCGTCCATGGGGTTGCAAAGAGTCAGACACGACTGAGCAACTGAACGGATTGACTCCATTAAGTATTTTTTGACCTGTAGGGTTATTTCTGAAGTGAATGCTGGGTCTGAGAGCGTAAACAGTCCCCAGTCTCAACATTGACATACAAATGGGCATGTGTCTAGTTTGCTAGCACTGCTGGAGTGGTTTAATGGAAATTTATTGTCTCATAGTTTCTGGAGGTCGAAGTTTGAGATCAAAGCATTAGCAAGGTTGGTTCCTTCCAAGGGATTCAAAGAAGAGTCTGTTCTGTGCCTATCCGCTCATTTCTGGGGGCTCACTGGCAATCTTTGACATTTCTTGGTTTTGCAGAAGCTTTGCCCCAATGTCTTGTCTTCATCTTCACATGCTGTTCTCCTCGTGTGCGAGCGTATGTCCTAATTCCCCCTTTTTATAGGGGCATCAGTCATGTTAGATTATCACCCACCCTGATGACCTCATCTCAACTAATTATATCTGCAACAACCCTACTTTCAAATAAGGTCACATTCTGAGGTCCTTGGATACAATATATAAATTTTGGATTCATAGTCAATCAACAATTCAATCCGTAACAGCATGTTTTTCCACAAGGCTGCCAACCATGAGTGTGGGCTGTTAAATTTTTTTAAATTGAATTTATTTATTTGGCCACATCACGCAGCATGTGAAATCTTAGTTCCCTGACCAGGGATTGAACCTGTGACCCTTCAGTGGAAGGGCAGAGTCTTAACCATCATACCATCAGGGAAGTCCCTTAAATTGAATTTAATAATTTAAATTCAATTATTAGTGGTTGAATTTCTAGCAAGGCTGTTTTTCTTCATGATGATTTACTGGTTTTTGTTTCTATCAAGCTGCCTATTCTTAAGTTCACTTCTCAAACATTTAATGAAGCAAGTCCTCAGGCACAATGAACTGATATATACTCCCCACCCAGGAGCTCCAGTATCAGGGAAGGAATAAATTCTTCATCCACATAACCCCAATACCAAGCAGAAAGTGATTGGTGCCACTAAAGAAAGTTCCAGATACATTCTTTTAAAAGGACAAAGTGTTTGGGGCCTTTAGAGAAAAGAACAACCTCTTCTTGCTGGGGTGGATCTGGGAAGATGTGGCATTTGGACCAGACTTTGAAGGACAGTCCAAATTTGGAAAGTAAGTTATGCTCCTCTGACTCCTCGGGCTTGTAGAATGTTTAATCCGAAAGTGTTGGCAAAGCTAAGTTAGTTTCTGTCTCTACTTGGTTCCCAAGCCCCCTGTCTCTAATTCATGGAAACTGAGGACTCTTAGTGACTGCATTTTTATTGATATTTTTGAAAATCTTTTTTCCTTATCTGTGTTTCTCTAGTCCTTAAAAAAATATTTATTTTGATTTATTTGGTTGATCTGGGTCTTAGTTGTGGCACGTGGGACCTTTGATCTCTTTTCCTGGTTGTGGGATCTTTAATTGCGGCATGCGAACTCTAAGTTTCGGCATGTGGGATCTAGTTCCTCGAGCAGGGATCAAACCTGGGCCTGCTGCATTGGGAGCGTGGAGTCTTACACACTGAGAAGTCCCTTGGCTGCGTTTTTAAACAGATTTTGCTGCCACAGATCAGTGGGAAAAATGGAGGACCTGGATTTGGAGGGCAATCTCTTTTTAAAGACAGTGTCTGCCCTGAGGGAAGTCCAAATCACCCTGCCTTTATTCACAGCTGAGAAATCATTCTCTGTAGAGGGCAGGGTCTCAGGACAGGTGGAAACCTGTTGGTTCAGCAGCTCCTGAGGGATGGCACTAAAGACCCCGTGTCATTCACCTTCCTGCTTAGAACAGGCCAATGGCTCCCCAGCCCCAACATGACTAAACCACCACTTCCTTCTGCCTGGCAGACCAGGCTGTTTAAGGTGGGGCCCCGGGTCATCCCCAGAACCTGACTGCCACTTTTTGCCTACAGGAAGGCCCCTCTCTGTAAATCCTTGTTTCAAATGCTAAATAAGGGACTTTCCTAATGGTCCAGAGGTTAAGAATCTGAGTGCCAGTACAGGGGACTCAGTGCAATCCCTGGTCTGGGAAAATCCCATGGAATTAAGCCCATGCGCCACAACTACTGAACCCATGTGCCACAGCTACTGAAGCCTGCCCGCCTAGAGCCCGTATGATTGAAATGATTTCCTGTCAGACATTCTTTAATTTGGAGATGATGATCTGCCTGCTACTGGCTGCGACCATTTCATATACCCAGTTAGATATTACTGGAAAGATTATGAAACGATTACTTGGTATCAGTTGTGAGTAATGAGCTCTTTTTCTTATATTGAACATTAAGACATTCTGTAAGCTTAGGTTTTGAGATATGCACACCATAAAACCCATCACTGATAGAGAAATGAAGGAAATATTCTATAAGTCACTATATAGTTGAGAGGAAAGGGCATTCATATTAGACTTCTTTATGTAATGCAGAACCTTGAGTTTTTACCCCCCTCCCAATTGTTTCCTAGTTTAATTATATGTTGTTTGCCAGCGAGAACTGTGGCAAGGTTATCCCAGATGTAGACTCTACTATGCTCAGAGCTCTTCTGAAGCTTTCTCATTGTCCAGGACAGCTGAATTATGACTCACCATACAGGGCCTTGGAGAAGGCAATGGCAACCCACTCCAGTTCTCTTGCTTGGAAAATCCCATGGAAGGAGGAGCCTGGTAGGCTTCAGTCCACGGGGTCGCGAAGAGTCAGACACGACTGAGGGACTTCACTTTCACTTTTCACTTTCATGCATTGGAAAAGGAAATGGCAACCCACTCCAGTGTTCTTGCCTGGAGAATCCCAGGGATAGCAGAGCCTGGTGGGCTGCTGTCTATGGGGTGGCACAGAGTCGGACATGCCCGAAGTGACTTAGCAGTAGCAGCATACAGGGTCCAGCCTCCCACAAGACACTGAACATTTAAAAATTAGTCTTCATTTCTCCTTCCCAGCAGGCAGCTTCAGTTGGAGAAAGTAATTTCATTTTCTTACTTACTCATTCTTTAATTCGTTCACTGAGTCAACAGACCCTCAGTCCTCTATTATATGCCAAGAATTATGCTTGTTCCTGGTAACAAAATATGGGTCCTTCAGCACTTAAGAAGTTCATAAACTAGTGATAGAGGAAGATCCACAAACAGAGCAATAAAGAATTAATAATGCTTTGACTTTATTTGAATTTTTATTAATATATTTATATACTACACCCTGCTTAAAATGGAAATAGACATTTAACAAAGTGCTAGTGATGTAAGAAATCCACAGTAATGTGATACTGTGTAAGTTATTTGGAGAGTTAATGCTGGAAATATTTATACTCTCAAAGAAGTTTGCCAATGTAGATGAACCTCTAATTCTTTTGGTTACTTATAAAATTTATAGAGGTATGTGTATTCCCTCTTCTAACTGGGGTTAGTAACTTGGGGAAGGGATGCTACAGATTAAGGTCCTACTTCACCTTAAGTAGATAAGGTGGCAGGTCCACCTTATCTCTCCTTCAGGTCATATTCTCAAGCAGGATAAGATGGGGATAAGATGACTAAAAGCTTTCTTCCTTTGCTTACTCACAGCCGTATAATAGGCCTCTGCTGGGCTTCCTTGGTTGCTTTCATCATCACTTTCACTACCAGAGGTCAGGGAAACCTGATGAATCAGGGGTTCTGGAAATGATGCAAAAAAGTACTGACTTATTAAAAATAATAAAGAACACTTATTTAGGGCTCACTGTGAACTCATTACTTAAAATGTCATATATAATCTTTACAACCACTCTGAAATTGGTTGGGGTTTCCCAGGTGGCTCAGTGATAAAGAATCTGCCTGCAATTCAGGAGACGTGGGTTAACTCCCTGAGTGGAAAGATCCCCCAGAGGAGGAAATGGCAACCCACTCCAGTATTCTTGCCTGGGAAATGCTATGGACAGAGGAACTTGGAAGGCTACAGTCTATGGGGTAACAAGAGTCGGACACAACTCGGCCACTAAACAACACAACAACATGAAACTGGTATTGACAAACGTATATCCAAAATAAGTCTAGGTCAGATTGTGATATTTTTAGGTTTCTTATGTCTTTAGATTCGTCTTGGCACCCAACACAAGGCGGTTCAACACGACGCCCTTGCCCTAAACAGCTCCAGATGCCAAGAATTGGCAAATTACTACTTTGGTTTCAATGGATGGTCAAAAAGGATCCTCAAGGTAATCTCTGTAGATTTTCTTTGACCAACCAAGCCCCTTTCAACATTGAACTCCTACACTTTAGGAAGAAACCTAGAGCTGGGCTACAGGGAGGAGATGGGAAAGACTTCCTCATGGAAGTATCTGAGCATGGACATGCCACCTAGAATTTGTGATCATCTCAGTGACTTAAATGGTAGTGTCCATAATTTTCTCCAGTATTTGTGTGATGTATAATAAAAAATAGTTCTCTGTACCTAGTAATTCATTTGCAAATCTCACTTGATTTTGAAGCTGTAGGACACCTCAACTATTAACTGGGATTGATGGGAGTTTTTTAGTTTCCAAAACAGAATATTTTGAAGTATAATTTTTAATTGAAAATCCTAACAGCTTCAGGATCTTTCTGACCTTGAAGAAGAAAGGGAAAATGGAGATATTGTGGCACCTCTTCAGAGGCAAAGCCTGAAGTTCTTCTGTGCTTTAGAGGTGGTGTTGCCATCCTCCGAGTGCAGAAGCCCAGGAGTTGGCATGGCTGAGGAACCTTTGGATCATTTGGAAGAAGGTCTGTTTTCCTTTCTTTCTGAACCGTGCCTTTTCAGATACATCATCACCTTTGCCAAGCAGCTGAAGTCCTGGGTAGAGTTTTTCTCCTTTGCCACATAGGTTTTTAACTTAGGCAAGACCTGACAGGACCTTAAACCTTAGAGTTTTAGAACTGACTGGCTGCCAAGGAGGAGGGAAAATTTCTTTCTTTTTCCATTTTTGGTTAATAATTTGTTTTCTGCTAAAATAGTCCTTCAAATGCAGTTCTCTTGTGGCCTTCAGTTATCCCAACAAAATCATTGTCTCAAGATTTCAATAAACTCTTGTGTAAAGGTTGAGTCCTTTGCCTCCTATGGAAGGGCTTGAGTAGAGAAAGTCAAATGTAGATCCCTGCAAAGGGGATCCCCATTGGTATGGATTCCCTTGGCACTTGGGCTTCAGTCAGAAGCAGGGCTGTTAGCAAAGGGAATGGAGGAGGCCCCACGATCCACCTGAAAGTGATGCCTGGGAAGAGGCCAGAGCATCTGTCTCACTGTGTGAATCCAGCCCTCTCAACGCAAGAGTCTGCAGGAGTGTGGCTGTAGCTTGTCCATGTGGAATCTGTGAGTAATGAGAGATTTGTGTCACGTTCTTGGTTTGCATCTCCTATCCAGTATTTCAGGAACTTCAAGAATAGATGTGAGCAGGAAAAAACGTGCCCTGCCGGAATATAACTACATTGTACTCATTCAACCACACCCTAGCGTTGTGTTCATCATTAATCACTAAGATAATGATCTAAGAATCACAGGTGCATTAAAAATTTTTTAAACATATAACCTAGAAATCAGTTATCCAGATAAGCATTTTAAATTCATTTGTTTTGGTTAGATTTAGGATCATTATCACTCCTTATGAAAAGGAAGAAAACCCAGAAGCTTGCTATTCAGAAGGCTATGACAGATGCATTCCAGAAACTGCAGATTGTGGTTTTAGGTAAGACTTTTTTTGTTTGTCCTTAAAGTACTTCAGTTTCAATGAGGAGTTAAACTTATTTGAAAAGTTAATTGGATGAAAATAATGGTTATCTAAAACACTACATAGGGGTTTCCCTAGTGGCTAAGACTCTGCTCCAATACAGGGGGCCTGGGTTTGATCTCTCATCAGCGAAGTAGCATGCGGCTCCCACATGCCACAACTAAAGATTCTGCATGCCACAGCTAAGACCTGGCACAGCCAAGTAAATAGATAAATAAAAAGTAAAAAAAAAAGAATGTTTAAAAATAAATAAAACACTACATATTCTTTCATTTACCAAATGCTTCCACAGCAACAGTCTCAAATTTGTTCTTTGTGGCATTTATGAGAAAAATGACACAAATATTATTGTCCCCACCGTTTAGATGTAGACTGACTTGCCTCAGTTCATATAGAAAGTGTTTGATCTGGTTCTTGTTTCTCGATTGCTGACTCATCATACAGAATAGTATAGTGACTATAAGCCTTGGACACCTGTGTTTGAGTCCTGACTTTGTCTCTTAGATTTTTGTTGTTGTTGCAATTTTAGGTTTTCTAGCCAGAGAGATTTGAAGGTATTAAATATCTCTAAGCTGCAATTTCTTGATCTATAAGTAGGGTTAGTATTTCAGCTTACCTTGTGGGGGATATTGTAAGAGTAAATAAGATGATGAATGTAAAAGTCTTAGAACCATGCCTGGAACATAGTAAGCAGACAAAATGTTTTGACTGTTATTATTGTTGTTGTTTTATTGAAGAGCTGATTACATTATGTTTTGGGGATCAATTTCAGTTTTCATTTCTGATATATAGGGTGAATACGATTCTTATATACATTTTTGTGAGCCTTGAGTGTGATCATGTTATTGAATAGCTAGATTATGTACCCTATTGTGTTATATAGGGTGAGAATGTCACAGGCTGTGCCCAAAGGAAACTTCATGGTTGGTAGATCCCTGGAACAGAATTGC
>SJYV01054212.1:2472719-2483785 GCA_006410875.1 Neotragus pygmaeus
TTTTTTTTTTTAGTTTATGGAATCCATTGTGAGGATCTAGATATGCTCAGTCTTCCTGGGTAAAAGACTCAGATTTGTAATTCTCCCAGTTGAAGAAAAGGAAATGTTAAACACAGTTTTTCTTGCTGTTTTATCTATTTTTTGAGAATCAGGCACCTTGAAAAAGAAAATATCCCATGTGAGTGTGTTTTCTTTTTCTTCTTCTTGGTCTTCATTTTAAAAATTGATGCAAAATACACATAACAAAAGTTAAGCATTTTAATGTACACAATTCAGTGACATTTAGTACATTCACAATGCTGTGCAAATAAAACCTATGTTTAATTCAAAAATGTTTTCATCCCTGCAAAATGAAACCCCATAGTTATGAAGCAACTACTCCACATTCTCCCATTTCTCCAGCCCATTGCAACTATTGATCTCTTTTCTGTGTTTATGGATTTACCTGTTCTGGATAGTTCATGTATTGAGTTAGCTTTCCATAGCATCTTATGGAAATGAATGATCTTTTTGGACAACTCAATACAAAGAAGTCATACAATATATGACCTTCTCTGTATGACTCTTTTTAATAAGAATCATATTATTGAGGTTCATTCACACTGTAGTATACAACAATATTCCATTCTTCAGTGCTGTGAAATAATATTCTATTGTGTATATATACCACAATTATTATTTTCCACTTATTTGTTGATTGACATTTGGATTGTTTTCACTTTTTTGGCCATAGTGAATGGCACTGCTATGTCCTTGGGTATGGCTTTAAAAGGATGATAAGTATAGCCCACTCTCTACTCAATAAAACTTTAGTGCTAATGGTAAGGAAATTGTAGCAAGAACTATTAGCCATAATTGTATTGCTATTTCCATATATGTTCAGTAATTTTAAAAATCCCTTTTATTATCATTAATTGACTGATTGGAGCCCTATATTATGGCACAAATATCTATCCAGAGGGCTTCCCAGGTGGCAATAGTAGGAAAGAACTTGACTGCCAGTGCAGGAGACTTAAGAGATTTGTGTTAGAATCCTGGGTGGGGAAGATCTCTTGGAGGAGGGCATGGCAACCCACTTCAGTATTCTTCTCTGGAGAATCCCATGGACAGAAAAGCCTGATGGGCTATGGTCCATAGGGTTGCTTGACAAAACTAAAGTGACTTAGGACATCAGTTCAGAAGGAAGACAGGTCACCAAGCTGGGAATCCATGTTACAAAACTTTGTAAGTTATTACCTGCTTAATTTTTATTATGTATGTAGTTACCTATTTAGAGCAAATTTGGGAGCAAAGAAAGAGATTGTGATAGGTTATATTGACTCCACTTTAATGTTCTTGATGCAATTTGAACATAGAATAGCATTTCATGATTTGAAAAAAAAATTACTAACCCCTCTTATAGATTGGAAAAGGAAGTCATGTTGGGGTACATGTTTTTATTATAAGAAAACTTCTTTGAGAATCTTTTGCTATATATATATATATTAACATAAAACCCATAGGCAAACCTTGCCTTTTTTTTTAATTTTTTATTTTATTTTATTTTTTTACTTTATTTTACTTTACAATACTCTATTGGCTTTGCCATACATCGACATGAATCCACCACAGGTAAGAGGGCATAAAATGGCATTTTTGTATCTTTTGGTTTGTTTCCTCTGTATACTTACCCTTGGTATGTAGCCATCTAGAGAAGGGGGTAGCCCAATTAAGGAATTCAAGCATTGAAAAGAAGGTTGAAATCCAACTCTGTTCTTCTGTGAGCTTCAGAGATTAGGGAAACCCTCAGGAGTGAACTCTGGGGTCCATGACCAAGATTTTTCCTTTAGAAATAATATCATCATGTTGGGGGTCCTCAAGACCACCTTCAGGCTTGATGATTTTCTGAAAGACTCAAAGAACTCACAAAAGCTGTTATGCTTAAGGCTATGGTTTATAACAACAAATCAATACTGATTAAAATCAGCAATGGAAAAAAAGATGAATTAAACAAAACCAAGACAAACCAGGCATAAGTCTTAAATTGTTCTTTACAAATGGAATTACATGGAATGTCTGTGTATTTTATATTTGATATTTAACTTCCAGGTCTCCAGAGTCAAACTAAGATAACTGGCCTAGAACTCCAACCGGCATTAACCATCAATCACATTATTAGTATAATTTTTCTGCCTTGGCTCAAACACTCGAGTATACAAAGATCCTCTTACCAGTCAGGATATCTCAAGAGCTGAGAAGTTATCTCCCAGGAGTTAGTCAATGTCTAGTCCTGAAGACTTTTAGAATCTGTAGAATTTGGGGCAATTCAGATCTATTAATTAACTCTTTACTGAACTGTCCTTTTGAAAGTTGACATGAAGAAAAAGAGAATCTGGACCCTGACAAGAAGGTGCTTAGAGCAAAGATCTCAGGAGACACAGAAGAAAAGAAAAGCTAGACTGGCTTACTGTGTTTGAATCCCCACAGGGTCCAGCTTTGTTCTGTTGGGAAAAGACTTGAACATTTACACTCAAATTTTTTTTTAATTAATTAATTAATTTATTTTTTTGATTTGGCTTTACAATACTCTATTGGGTTTGCCATACATCGACATGAATCTAAAAGCTTTGCAATAGGTCAATCATGTTATGAAGTTCCTCATTCCCTCTCACATCTGTTCCTGAATTCATATTTTAGTATTTTTTCTTTATTTTCAAAAAAATAAGGCATCTAATTCTAGTATCTGAATCTAGCAAGGAAAGAAAAAAAAAATTAAGGACAAATTTCTAACTCTAGTGGGATCCCAGTGTCCACTTTGTCAGATAAGAGTTTGGTAGCANTATTTTTTCTTTATTTTCAAAAAAGTAAGGCATCTAATTCTAGTATCTGAATCTAGCAAGGAAAGAAAAAAAAAATTAAGGACAAATTTCTAACTCTAGTGGGATCCCAGTGTCCACTTTGTCAGATAAGAGTTTGGTAGCATAGAGCTTCAATTCCAATTAGAAGTTAGTAAGAATCTCCTGCTCTTGAAATCAAGGGGAAAAAAAAATATGAGAAACTTTGATGAAGCTGTCATGCTCTAAAAGTCACAGACTATTTTGGAGACAAAGGTAATATTATGGATGAGAACAAGTCTTCATTGGTAAAGAAAGAACTCATTCTCTTAGACAAGTAGAAAAGGGGAATAAAAGTTGTTAAAATGATACAGTAACCAAAGCTACTCTCGCAATAGTTCTTCTTGTCAATTTAATCAAATCGAGTTTGTCTTCAAAATGAAGTCAATCGTTACTGCCTAATTGTCATTGAAAGTGAACACTAACTCTTAAATAGAGTTTTCTGATGTTGACCACATTTCTAGAAACATCCTCGATGTTAAGTGTATTCACTTAAGGAGATCACAGTAATCCTTATTTTCCTTCAGGAAATCAGTTCCAAGAGAAAGAATACTGTTACTTGAAACTAATCTGCAATGAAAAGAAGAGTTGGTTTAAACTATTGTTGCACAGTTAAGTTAGCTTTTGGTGCTCAGTTGTGTCCAGCTCTCTGGAGCTCCTCTGTCCATGGACTTTTCCAGGCAAAAACATAAGAGCAAGTTGTCCTTTCCTACTCCAGGGATCTTCCTGACTCAGGGATCTAACCCATGTCAATTGCATCTCCTACAGAGGCAAGCAGATTCTTTACCACTAGTGCCACCTGGGACTACTCATTTAAAAGTTCATTGACTCCACATAACAATAAGTGCTTATTCAGATGTTACACTCACACAAATGTCACATGCTTGCTCACACATTACTGGTCAGTATTTTGCAAGCATAAATGGTGCAACTGTTAAGTCTTTATGTACTAGTGGAATCAGCTTCCTATTGTAGAGAAATGCTATTCTTTTCTTTCTGTACACTATTGATGGAAAATGGCTTCTTATCTTCAGGAGAGTAATCTCCTTTGTTATTGTAAGATTCCAACATTTGTTTCTTAAGACAATTGTCTTTATGCAGATATTTAATAAGAACCAAATTTATTTTTATTTATTTATTTTAATTGGAGGCTAATTACTTTACGATATTGTGGTGATTTTTGCCATACATTCACATGACTCAGCCATGGGTGTACATGTGTTCCGCAATCACTCCCACCTCCCTCCCCATTCCATCCCTCAGGGTCATCCCAGTGCACCAGCCCTGAACACCCTGTCTCATGCATTGAACCTGGACTGGTGATCTGTTTCACATATGATAATATACATGTCTCAATGCTATTCTCTCAAATCATCCCACCCTTGCCTTCTCCACAGAGTCCAAAAGTCTATTATTTATATCTGTGTCTCTTTTGCTGTCTTGCACATAGGGTCATTGTTACCATCTTTCTAAATTGCATATATATGCATTAATATACTGTATTGCTGTTTTTCTTTCTGACTTACTTCACTCTGTATAATAGGCTCCAGTTGCATCCGACTCATTAGAACTGATTGAAATGCATTATTTTTAATGGCTGAGTAATATTCCATTGTGTATATGTACCATGGCTTTCTTATCCATTCATCTGGTGATGGACATCTAGGTTGCTTCCATGTCATGGCTATTATAAACAGTGCTGCGATGAACATTGGGGTACACATGTCTCTTTCAATTCTGGTTTTCTTGGTGTGTATGCCCAGCAGTGGGATTGCTGGGTCATATGGCAGCTCTATTTCCAGTTTTAAAGGAATTTCCACACCATTCTCCATAGTGACTGTACTAGTTTGCATTCCCACCCACAGTGTAAGAGGGTTCCTTTTTCTCTGCTCCCTCTCCAGCATTTATAATTTGTACTTTTTAATAGCAGCCATTGTGACAGGCATGAGATGGAACCTCATTGTGGTTTTGATTTGCATTTCTCTGATAATCAGTGATGTTGAGCATCTTTTCTTGTGTTTGTTAACCATCTGTATGTTTTCTTTGGAGAAATGTCTGTTTAGTTCTTTAGCCCATTTTTTGATTGGGTCACTTATTTTTCTGGAATTAAGCTGCAGAAGTTGCTTATATATTTTTGATATTAATTCTTTGTAAGTTGCTTCATTTGCTATTATTTTCTCCCATTCTGAAGACTATCTTTTCACCTTGCTTATAGTTTCCTTCTTTGTGCAAAAGCTTTTAAGTTTAATTAGGTCCCATTTGTTTATTTTTGCTTTTATTTCCATTACTCTGGGAGGTGGGTCATAGAGGATCCTGCTATAATTTACATCAGAGAGTGTTTTGCCTATGTCATGGAGTTGATTGATTTGTCTCTAAGAAACAGCCTGTCTTGGAAATCTTTATATCCTTGAATATATTTCAAAGTTCTCTTGTCCTACCATTTTTCAGAATCTTCTTTTATTCAACATTCTCTCTCTCTCTCTCCATCCTATTTATATATCACACATACACTCTGTTTTCTATCTCCAACTTCTTAGAATTACCTACTCCAAATCAGAAACAATGGTCCCAATAACATTATTGCTGGATGCATTAAAACACCAACTATTTGTAGTTCTTTAGGCTTCCCTCATGGCTCAGATAGTAAAGAATCTGCCTTCAATCCAGGAGACCCAGGTTCAATCCCTGGGTCAGGAAGATCCCATGGAGAAAAGAATAACTACCCACTCCAGTATTCTTGTCTAGAGGATTCATGGACAGAGGAGCCTGGCAGACTACAGCTCATGGGGCCATAAAGAGTCAGATACCACTGAGCAACTAACAGACACCAATGTGCAAAGATTCTTGCTTGTCACCTAGCATCTGTGCTCTCAGTCTGAGCCTAAGGGACATAGTAGAACCACCTAAATAAGCAAATGGCATTGGCCTGTCTTGTCAGAAGATTGTCTTTTCTTTTTTTTTTTAATTTTTTATTTTTAGAGGTTCTTGATGGAAGAGATAACTATGTTACTAGACTTTAAGTCTGATCAGCAGGGACACCCTTCCTTGCTGCTGCTAGTCAGGTACCCTTCATTAGCTTCTGAACCAATTAGTATTCCTTTAAAGATTAGACTTATTTTGTATAAATGATCTCTCACTCTTCACCATTCCAAAAGTTAGCTTCCAACATATTGTTTGTATCCTCAGCAGATGTTAGAGTCATTAAATAATGGTATTCCATTCAGCAAAACTTTCGTAGGAAAGATGCACATACATTTTCACATTTAAAGTCTTCTGGTTTAAAAGACTAATTAGTAATGTCACTTTTTGTAGAAATTAGCATATCTGTTATTTTATTAACATCAACTGGTTTGAATAGCAATGCACTCCCTTCCCACCATGTAAGGCATATCTCTTAAGTATTGTTCTGACATTTCAGGTTCATCTCTGACAGGCAGAGAGACATAATCTGTCAGGTTTTTACATGGTTGAAAATCTAGAATTGGGCTTCTTGAATACTTGAATTGGCCAAAGCTGCTGGGTAATTTTGAGGGTAAATCTTAGCTGCTTATAATTATTTGTACTCATTTGAGTAGATAAGACTTATTTATTTATTTATTTTGGTAAAGTATGATCAGGTCAAGTAGATGTGTTCATGGGAATGATTGATTTTAGAAGTCCCAAGGCAATTAGATGAATTCATTCTATAATTTGATTTTATGGACTTTAGGGAGATAAACTTGCCTTTGAAAAATACTTTCATAAGGCAAGCATATATATTAATCAGAGTTCACAAAAATGGTGGAAACAAGAAAAATAAGGTTTTAAATCTGAATATCAGTTGGTGCAATGATTACATTATATATATATTAACAGTGAATGAACGTGAAGTCACTCAGTTGTGTCCGACTCTTTGTGACCCCATGGACTGTAGCCTACTAGGCTACTCTGTCCATAGGATTTTCCAGGCAATGGTACTGGAGTGGCTTGTCATTTCCTTCTCCAAGGGGTCTTCCCAATGATTAATCAAATCAGTGCAATGATTAACCAAATCCAAATAAGATTTTGCTTGCCTACACAAAATCTGGATCAGTTCTCCAAGAGTGGGCTTCCTTTCAAGAGAAATATTCTTTTTCTGTCATCATTAAAATTAAAATATGTTATTCACAAACATAAGGATTAGTCTCCTCTATCAGGAGAAGCCAAGATTTTATTGGTGACTTTTCGGAATGTTTATATATATGTACCCCAAACCTGTTGATTAGTTATTGGTTGTATGATGAAGTCAGCTAACTAGTAATGCTTTAAAAGGATTACCACTTCTCTTTGTGAAGGGTTAAGTATCATAACAAAAAACAGAATAATAGAAGACAAACTAGTTCAGTCATTGGGAAGTCTGATGATGTGGCGTTTGTAATGGAAAGATGTGTAGATCCTGTTGTGAGATAAATGCTATACCATCTACAAGAATATGAAAGGAACTGGGATTACAAAGTTGTCAACCCAGAGAAATCCATGGTCCATAGGTACTGCACATGTAGAGAGATTATAATTGTAGAGACATTGTGTCATTCTGTGTTTCTAGAGAAAAAGAAGCAAAACCAGCTTCCTCAGCCCTGCATTTTTATGGTCAGCTACTTTGACACAACTGTTTTTCTGATGCTAACATTCTGTAATAAATGAAATTTCTTTAGATTGAATAATCTAGAGAACCATTTCATCTTCTTTTCTGAGCATTGAATAATATCTGATCCAAAAGGCTCTAACAACTTTTGAGCCCTTGCAACCAACTATTAGTTTTCATTCTAGTGATGATGACTTCTAGGGAAAGCATATAAGAACTAAATTTCGTTTCTATTTCAAGTTGTATGGTTAGGCATACGAGTTTAGATATGACCTCTCCACTTGCAAATCCCATTGGATAATAGTAAAAATGTAAACACAGGAACAAAACCTTAAAGATATAAATTGGATGTTGGGAGATCAGATTTTGGTGACTCCTGAAAACAACAAACAAATAAACTATATCAAAGATTAAACAAAAGTTTCTATGAGCCAGCATCTACAGAATATTTATACCAAATGGCCTTTGACTACCCTATTTTCACTTCTGTAATTGCAATAGCAGTATTCACCATCAGTTTAAAATGAGCAATATACTCTAAAAATTTAATGATTTATCTTGATCACAGCAATTTCTAGTAAAGATTTAAGCTTTTGAGAATAAAATCACTCACATTTTTGTCTACTTTCTTCCTACATGGATCTGAAAATTGATACTGACAATTATATAATACTCTTTAAATAAAAGATGTACAGATCAGTAAAGAAAACACAGAAAGAAAATCCAGGGGAGTGTTGTATTGCTTGGTGGATTAAAATAACACAACTTTATTATTATCATATAATTCCGGATCCCTGGGCCAGGAATCCCTGGATCCCTGGGTCAGGAATATCCCCTGGAGAAGGAAATGGCAACCCACTCCAGTATTCTTGCCCAGAGAATTCCATGGTCAGAGGCGCCTGGCAGGTTGCAGTCCATGGGATCACAAGAGTCAGACACGACTTAGCAACTAAACCACACCACAATTCTAGAGGTCAGAAGTCCAAAGTGAGTCTTGATGATCTAAAATCAAGATGTTAACAGGCTGCATTCCTTCTGGAGACTCTAGGGGAGAATTTGATTCTTATTTTATTGTTGTTGTTTATCTGGCTTTTAGAGGTCACCTGCATTCCAAGGCTTATGAATGCCTTCCATTTTTAAAAAGTAATCAGTGGTTAATGGAGTTCTTCTCACACTGCAACACTCTAATACACTTTTCAGCCTCCCTTTTCTACTTAAAAGGATCCTTGTAATTACATTTGACCAACCAGATAATCCAGGATTAACTCTGTTAGAAACTCAGTTGATTAGCAATCTTAATTCTATTTATTTTAGTTTTCCTTTGCTATGTAATATCACTTATTCAAGGTTCCATGGACTAGTACCTGAACATTTTTTTAAAAATATTATTTTACCTAATTCAAAATCCAAATGTTTAAATCAACTGACTATTTTGTCCATAAATATGAATTAACAATCATGAGTCTTTTGGACAAAAGAGAAAAAATATCAAGATTAAAATAAACAAATGAAGCTTTTGGTGCCAAAAGAAACAGTAATAATTCAGAAAGCACAAATTAAAATATGTTATCATTAATGCATATAATTTATATTCCCAGAAAATATTTGAGAATATATTACAGTCTTAAAACAGTAGAAAACTGAAAAGAAAAAGAAATGATCACAAATTGAAATGATGCCATTAATAATTAAAAATCTGACAAACAATGATAAAAGGAAAATTGGAAAAACAGGTTAAGAAATTTCCCAAATCATAAACTGACACAACTAAGGAAAACAAGATCCACAGACTTAGAAAACTAGTGAGTTAATTCAGGAGGAATAATCCATCTAATTAGAACTTATAGGTAAAGAAATACAGATATGAGTATACAGAATAATAAAAGAAGTCTCCTTTGGTTTCATTCTATTCCTCTTCTTGCCTTCAAGCTTTCTTTCATTTTTCTTTGCTTGATAGTATTAATAGTCATCTGTGATTTTATGTAGTAATCTGATTATTTTTTCTGACTCAATCATGGTGTAAGCACCAGGAACAGAGAATTAGCTTATTTTGTAGGCTACTGTAAGCTATCACATAGAATGATGTTTATCATATAATAGATGCTCAATAAATATATGTTAAATGAAAGAATTTTTCAATTTTGCATAATAGTGTGTATCTGCTGAAAAAAAGACAATCTCTGTCTCCTGCTTTTCAATTACCCCACCTTCAGCCTAGAGAATCAACAATCCTATTATGAAGTTGATCAGCTTAATTCCTATTATTATGAAGTTGATATTTGGCTTTGCCTTTTAGTCTTGAGATTGCATACTGCTATACTTAATATTTAATAGACTCCATATATATTAGAACTAACACCCAAAAAAGATATCTTTTTCATTATAAGGGATTGGAATGCAAAAATAGGAAGTCAAGAAACACCTGGATTAATAGGGAAATTTGGCCTTGGAATATGGAATGAAGCAGGGAATGGCTAGTAGAGTTTTGCCAAGAGAACATAATGGTCATAGCAAACACCCTCTTTAAACAACATAAGAGAAGACTCTACGCATAGACATCACTAGATGGTCAAAACCAAAATCACATTGATTATATTCTTTGCAGCCAAAGATGGAGAAGCTCTATACAGTCAGCAAAAACAAGACTGGGAGCAGACTGTGGCTCAGATCATGAACTCCTTATTGTCAAATTCAGACTGAAATTGAAGAAAGTAGTGAAAACCACTAGACCATTCAGGTGGTATGACCTAAATAAAATCCCTTATGATTATACAGTGGAAGTGAGAAATAGATTTAGAGGACTAAATCTGATAGAGTGCCTGATGAACTATGGACTGAAGTTCCTGACATTCTATAGGAGACAGGGATAAAGACCATCTCCATGGAAAAGAAATGCAAGAAGGCAAAATGGCGGTCTGGGGAGGCATTACAAATAGCTGTGAAAAGAAGAGAAGTGAAAATCAAAGGAGAAAAGGAAAGATATAAGCATCTGAATGCAGAGTTTCAAAGAATAGCAAGGAGAGATAAGAAAGCCTTCCTTAGTGATCAATACACCGAAATAGAGGGAACAACAGAATGGGAAAGACTAGAGATCTCTTCAAGAAAATTAGGGATACCAAGGGAATATTTCATGCAAAGATGGGCTT
Organism: Neotragus pygmaeus; assembly: GCA_006410875.1. NCBI lineage: Eukaryota > Metazoa > Chordata > Mammalia > Artiodactyla > Bovidae > Neotragus > Neotragus pygmaeus. The sequence goes on from SJYV01054212.1 coordinate 2,483,342, forward strand.
GATAAAGGTCAGAAATGGTAGGGACCTAACAGAAGCAGAAGATACTAAGAAGAGGTGGCAAGAATACACAGAAGAACTGTACAAAAAAGAGCTTCAAGACCAAGATAATCATGATGGTGTGATCACTCACCTAGAGCCAGACATCCTGGAATGTGAAGTCAAGTGGGCCTTAGAAAGCATCACTATGAACAAAGCTAGTGGAGGTGATGGAATTCCAGTTGAGCTATTTCAAATATTGGAAGATGATGCTGTGAAAGTGCTGCACTCAATATTCCAGCAAATTTGGAAAACTCAGCAGTGGCCACAGGACTGGAAAAGGTCTGTTTTCATTCCAATCCCAAAGAAAGGCAATGCCAAAGAATGCTCCAACTATCACACAATTGCACTCATCTCACATGCTAGTAAAGTAATGCTCAAAATTCTCCAAGCCAGGCTTCAGCAATA
>SJYV01054212.1:2485985-2515180 GCA_006410875.1 Neotragus pygmaeus
TGGGCTGCCGTCTATGGTGTCGCAGAGAGTCAGACACAACTGAAGTGACTTAGCAGCAACTTAGCAGCAGATATGCAAATGATGCCATCCTTATGGCAGAAAGTGAAGAGGAACTGAAAAACCTCTTGATGAAAGTGAAAGAGGAGAGTTAAAAAGTTGGCTGAAAATTCAACATTCACAAAACTAAGATCATGGCATCCAGTCCCATCACTTTTGGGAAATAGATGGGGAAACAGTGGAAGCAGTGTCAGACTTTATTTTGGGGGCCTCCAAAATCACTGTAGATGGTGATTGCAGCCATGAAATTGAAAGACACTCCTTGGAAGAAAAGTTATGACCAACCTAGATAGCATATTGAAAAGCAGAGACATTACTTTGCCATCAAAGGTCCATCCAGTCAAGGCTATGGTTTTTCCAGTAGTCATGTATGGATGTGAGAGTTCAACTGTGAAGAAAGCTGAGCGCCAAAGAATTGGTGTTTTTGAACTGTGGAGTTTGAGAAGACTCTTGTGAATCCCTTGGACTGCAAGGAGATCCAACCAGTCCATCTTAAAGGAGATCAGTCCTAGGTGTCATTGAAAGGATTGATACCTAGGCTGAAATTCCAATGCTTTGCCCACTTCATGCAAAACGTTGACTCATTGGAAAAGACCCTGATGCTAGGAGGGATTGGAGGCAGGGGGAGAAGGGGATGATAGAGGACGAGATGTGGATGGCATCATTGACTCAATGCACATGAATTTGGGTGAACTCTGGGAGTTGGTGATGGACAGGGAGGCCTGGCGTGCTGCGATTCATGGGGTCGCAGAGTCAGACACGACTGAGCAATTGAACTGAACTGAACTAATATTTTAAATTAAAGATATTGACATGCTTGTTCTGAGGATCACATGATTTCCATGGGTGCCCAATCTTCAACTATCTCTTAGAAGGGGAAATCAAAGAAATATTTTTCCTAGTGAATTTGGGGTTCATGATGTCTCATTGCAGAAAGAATTCAGTGAGAGACAAAGTGATAGGTAAGAAGTAGATTTATTTTAAGATAAACACTTCACAGACAGAATGTGATAGAGCCCCCAAATAGGGCATGGTTAGATTAATGCACTGGTAATTTCATAGGGTAATGAGTAAGAGGATCATTCCAATTATTTCAGGAAAGGTGTGGAGATTTCTAGGAATTGGGCCACAACCCAATTTTTGTCTATGATGAACAGCCTCAGAGGTATTATGGCACTGATCAGTGTGTCAGTTGAGTCATTCTAATATATTACGATTAGTGTATAATGAGGCTCAACTCTGCTAAAAGTTGAATCTTCCATCATCTTGGACCTAATTGTTACTAACCCTTTTTTGTCATGTCACATGCCCATGTCATTCTTTTAAAAGTTGTGCTCTACCCTGTCTGCTCCTTTTTTAATATCTAAATCCTTAGCCCCAGATTCAGAATTTTAATAACTTTCTAAGAGTAAACACTTGTTAATATTTTATGATACTATGTAATTAAAACAAACAAATACCCTCTACCTTTCTAAGTTCTTGGTGAGAAGCCCCCTGTAATTAAAAAAAAAAAAGACAGATTAACAAGAGAAAAACAAAAGTTTAATAACATGTGGGATACCCAGCAAAATTGAGTATGGCCCCCAACAATGGCCCAAGTCATCTGCTTAAAAGTCATTACCAGGTAAAAGCAAAAGAAAATCCTGGATGATAGGTAAGACAATTATGGAAGGCTTTCAGGAAAATCTTAGTAAAAAGGATAAGGTTGTTGTGCAGATTTAGGTTTTTGCTTTCTCCATTAATAAGAGTTTCTAGAGATTTAGTCATTCTCTTCTTCCTGGTACCAGGGAGAAATCCTTGCAAAGGAAAATTTCCATCATCAACGTAATTTTCTCTTACAAAACAGTAACTTCTATTTGATTTTCAAAGCTTCTCCTTTGTCTGCTGTTTCTTAAAAATAATTAGATCAAGATAAACCTTATGCCAAAGAGGCATATTTGGCAAAATCTACCTTGCTTCAACACTTAGAGTGCAATATTGGGAAAGAAATATAAAGCTTCCAATGCCATTAATGTATTTTCTGAAATTATCAGAGTCCGGCTTACTAACTTTTAGTACTGCAAAATAATGCATCACTCAGTTCAGCTCACAGTTCAGTTGCTCAGTCGTGTCCGACTCTTTGTGACCCCATGAAATGCAGCACATCAGGCCTCCCTGTCCATCACCAACTCTGAGAGTTCACCCAAACTCATGTGCATCGAGTCAGTGATGCCATCCAGCCATCTCATCCTCTCATCCACTTCTCCTCCTGCTCCCAATGCCTCCCAGCATCAGGGTCTTTCCCAATGAGTCAACTTTTTGCATGAAGTGGGCAAAGTATTGGAGTTTCAGCTTTAGCATCAGTCCTTCCAATGAATACCCAGGACTGATCTCCTTTAGGATGGACTGGTTGGATATCTTTGCAGTCCAAGGGTTCGCAAGAGTCTTCTCCAACACCACAGTTCAAAAGCATCAATTCTTTGACACTCAGCTTTCTTCACAGTCAAACTTACATCCATACACGACTATTGAAAAAACATAGCCTTGACTAGTTGGACCTTTGTTGGCAAAGTAATGTCTCTGCTTTTCAATATGCTATCTAGGTTGGTCATAACTTTTCTTCCAAGGAGTAAGTGTCTTTTAATTTCATGGCTGCAATAACCATCCACAGTGATTTTGGAGCCCCTCAAAATAAAGTCTGACACTGTTTCCACTGTGTTCCCATCTGTTCCACATGAAGTGATGGGACCAGATGCCATGATCTTCATTTTCTGAATGTTGAGCTTTAAGTCAACTTTTTCACTTTCATCAAGGGGCTTTTTAGTTCCTCTTCTCTTTCTGCCATAAGGGTGCTATCATCTGCATATCTGAGGTTATTGATATTTCTCCGAGCAATCTTGATTCCAGCTTGCACTTCTTCCAGCTCAGCATTTCCCATGATGTACTCTGCATGTAAGTTAAATAAGCCGGGTGACAATGTACAGCTTTGACGTACTCCTTTTCCTATTTGGAACCAGTCCGTTCCATGTCCAGTTCTAACTGTTGCTTCCTGACCTGTATATTGGTTTCTCAAGAGGCAAATCAGGTGATCTGGTATACCCATTTCTTTCAGAATTTTCCACAGTTTATTGTGAACCACACAATCCAAGGATTTGGCATAGTCAATAAAGCAGAAACAGATGTGTTACTGGAACTCTCCTGCTTTTTCCATGATCCATTGGATGTTGGCAATTTGATCTCTGGTTCCTCTGCCTTTTCTAAAACCAGATTGAACATCAGGAAGTTCATGGTTCATGTATTGCTGAAGCCTGGCTTGGAGAATGTTGAGCATTACTTTACTAGTGTGTGAGATGAGTGCAATTGTGAGATAGTTTGAGCATTCTTTGACATTGCCTTCCTTGGGATTGAAATGATAACTGACTGTTTCCAGTCCTGTGGCCACTGCTGAGTTTTCCAAATTTGCTAGCATATTGAGTTAGCACTTTCACAGCATCATCTTTCAGGATTTGAAATAGCTCCACTGGAATTCCATCACCTCCACTAGCTTTGTTCATAGTGATGCTTTCTAAGGCCCACTTGACTTCACATTCCAGGATGTCTGGCTCTGGGTGAGTGATCACAGCGTTGTGATTATCTAGGTCATGTGAGATGAGTGCAATTGTGCAGTAGTTTGAGCATTCTTTGGCATTGCCTTTCTTTGGAATTGGAATGAAAACTGACCTTTTCCAGTCCTGTGGCTACTGTTGAGTTTTCCAAATTTGCTGGTATATTGAGTGCAGCCCTTTCAGAGCATCATGTTTTAGGCTTTGAATTAGCTTGACTGGGATTCCATCACCTCCACTAGCTTTGTTCATAGTGATGCTTCCTAAGCCCCACTTGACTTCACATTCCAGGATGTCTGGCTCTAGGTGAGTGATCACACCGTCATGATTATCTAGGTCATGAAGATCTTTTGTGTACAGTTCTTCTGTGTATTCTTGCCACCTCTTCTTAGTATCTTCTGCTTCTGTTAGGTCCATACCATTTCTGTCCTTTATCACTAAATGAGTGTAATTGGAATTTATATGGCCTCGAAATACTGAACCATTAACAAATATATTGCCTACATTTTTCTAATGGAAAATTTGCATTTTTAGAGGTGTGGGAAATAATATTATACAGTTTTTAAATTATTTCCCTCAATATTAGCTAAGCCTAAATTGTAATAAAAATTTCACTTTCCTTCTGCTTTTGACTGTTCATTAGCAAGATTGTTTAGTTAGGCTATAAAATATAAAATATATATTATCAGTTTTGATCACATATTTATTTATTTTTTTGCTTATTTCTATTTTTTAACAGTATACTTACACACTTATGTAGAATTATTCTACCTACACACTTCTGTAGAATTTGAAAGAAACCACTCAGAACATTATAATACTGATCTGTATAGAAATTATGGGATAGTTCTGCTAATGGGAATAAAATGCATTGCTTATTTCAGGAACATTTCAAAAATCCATTTATTTGAACACCACACAAATCAAATTTTGGAAAACTATGTGAAACTTCTGAAGATCTGGTATTTTATTCTGCATTGACCTATTTACGGGTGATCAAGTGAGTTACATGTTACAGGCAAGTCAAATTTAGAGAAATTCAGATGATTTAGATAAATATGAGGAATTAGACACTAGTGAAGTGACTTAGCACAGAGAAGCCCAGATGAACTTTAACCTGAACCTGCAGGTTTTCCTGGTGGCTCAGGTAGTAAGGAATCTGCCTGCAACGCAGGAGACTCGGGTTCAGTCCTTGGGCCAAGAAGACTCCCCTGGAGAAGGAAACGGCAACTTGCTCCAGTATTCTTGCCTGTAGAATCCCATGGACAGAGGAGTCTGGCTCATTATAGTTCATGGGGTTGCAAAGTGTCTGACATGGGAACTAAGTGAATATCACACTATAAAACAAAGATTATTTAAAATGTGTCATTGACTAACAAGTTATAATGTGTTTTTTTTTTTTTATAATCTTTAACTTGGGGTGAAAATCAGCTTTGACATATTAAATATAAATTCTGAAGAGATTCATAATCGTTTAGAATTCTTACATTCTTCACAAAAAGTCCCGTTGAACTACTCTTGACCACAAGTTCAGGGACTAGACTGACATATGATCTGAGTCATCCTCTGCACAGATTGGTTCCAATAAATATTTATGGATTTATGTTTAAGAAAATGTGTCTTTTTTTATGGCATTAAAATTTCAGATAAAGGTAGAAAAATAAAACCTCTAAGTAATTTTTTGAAAGTTGATGGAATTAAAGTAAGATATTTACTGGTAATGGGCTTTGCTAGTGGCTCAGATAGTAAAGAATCTGCCTCTAATAAGGGAGACCCAGGTTCAGTCCCTGGGTTGGAAAGATATCCTGGAGATGAGAATGGCTACCCACTCCACTATTCTTGCCTAGAGAATCCCATAGTCAGAGGAGCCTAGTGGGCTGCAATCCATGGGATCTCAAAGAGTTGGACTCAGTGAGTCACTAACATTCACTGATAATAGCACTATATGATTAGTTTCTGCAAACTTGAACTAGTTACTATGTTGGTTGAAAAATATATAACCTTTTAATTAAAATTTGATTTATTTAATTTATTTGTTTTATTAAGTTATTTATAAATTTCGCTCTTAGGATTTATTTTTTTTACAATAATTCAGCATTACCTACTCTTTGTCTCAGTGTATAGATAAGTGTTCAGCTTAGATTTAATTCACTTCTAAATTTTCTATATTTAGGACAGCATTTCCTTTGCAGTCATATAGCCTAGACTTCCAAAAGAAGTTGGAATCATGAATATTGTCATTTAAAAAGATTAATTCTGATTTATTCTCACAGATCTTTGAGCCTCTGATATATACTTTTTTTCATTCATTTATTCACTCAAAAATCTTAGAAAGTGTGTACTAGATTAAGCCTCCGTGTTTCTTTTTGTGAAAGATCAAAGACTTGAAAATCCCTACCTTAAAGGAATTTACTTAAATCAAAAAATACGGTGTGGATGAACAATGTAGCTGAATTTGAATGAGTTCAAAGTTCTTTAATGAAGCATGAGTTTGTGATATGATCAAATTAATACAACTGGAAAGGAAATGGAATACATTTATAATGCTAAAACTTGTATGTACCTAAAGTGTTAGAACTATTGAGGTTTGCCAGTTAAGTATTTTAAACTAAGTTGACCTCAGCTAGAAAGAAAAAAAAAAGACTCTAAATAAAAGCCATTTTGCATATAATTTTATACCATTAAAATTGTATACTTTGCAAGTATTTTTTTTATGTATCTATTTAAACAAACAAAAACTTTCTGTTTTCTAAGGTAAAAGTACTCAAGTCAAACTATTTCCTTCAAGAATTTTAGTTTATATCTTTTAAAGACATAAGCAAAATTCAAGGATACAAAAAATGTGCCCAGATTTTCTTTCATAAAGTAATAAAAATACTATTCCACTTTGTATATGTTAAATGCTCCAAGTTAAGAAGTATGTAATTTAGTCTGTATGTTATCAACTAGCTGGTTCTCTACATGGTTAAAATTTACTTGTTCATTACCAAAATTTTACTTAATTTTGTGATAAACATTCTTTCAGCTTTATATATATTTAATGACCTTAAGATCATCCACTGTAGTTCTCAGATTAATAAATAAAAATCAGTAACTAATAAAACTTAACATATTAATCAATTTCATTTGTTTTCTTTCTGAAAATATCAGAATAAAAAGTTATACTTTAACTATTCTTGTAGGAGATACATTCTTCTCTGTTAAGCAGTCATTGAATTAGAAAACACGTTTGCACAGAATCTAGATATCTCAGGAATGAAATTTTGGTACAGAGGAAAGAGAACTAGACTTGGTATTAGAACAAATCTAATGGCATAGTTTTGTTCTGCCATTACCAGGCGTGCATGTTAGGAACAATTATACCTCTCTCAGAGTCTTAGCTTCATCCATGGAACTTGGTTCCAAGTTAAGAAATTAAATTTCTTTTGGCAATCAAGAGACAAAGATGTTACAATATAAATAGGAAAAAGGTAAAAGGGAGATGCTGCAGTCCATGGCATCACAAAGAGTCGGACACGACTGAGTGACTGAACTGAACTGAAAAGGGAGATGGGGGAGTCTCGTGTAGCATGTATCATAACAAAGTCAGATAATCTAGTCTGCACACTGGCACACAATTGCAGTAATTGATCATCAATTCTCCCCCATGTTTTTGCACAAAATTTCCTAGAGATTTCATATGGTTTGCCTACATACAGCATGAGAGGAAAGAATTTCAGTTTTCCACCGAGATTACGGAAAATGGGAGTTTCCCAAAAGGGAAATGAGAGAGCTCCCAGGAACGATGCATCTTGGGATTGAGTGTCATCATCTATAAAATCAGGTTAGCTAAGAGCATTACCAATAATGGTGAAAGAAAACACACCAAGTGCAGAATATGATGTATAATATACTTGAATCTGTATCGATTAATGGACAAATGGAGAGAATTTGAAATTTGATAGCAAATAATCACTTTATGCAAAGAATATATGGAAAAAAAATGATGAGTAGCATATGATAGAGTTCAGTCTCTCTGGTATATAGGGTCTACTTTAAATAAAAGAATGGTGCAGATCTGGGGAAATTTGATTATCACAGAATAATATGCTAAATCTGAAGTTCTTCTGTCAAGCTACTTATTCATGAGGTTTTTTTCTCCCAAAGCTGACTCAAGTGCCTTCGTTCATCAAATGGAAAGGGAATGTCAAAAGCATATAAGGTTACCATTACAAAAAGAGATTCTATTGGTATACACAAAGTCTTTTTGCTTGACAATGGTAAAATATATAATCCTGTGACACAGAAAGGAAATCTGCTTGTTTGTCTCCGAGTTTATATTTATATGGTCACAGCTTGATCTGAAGTCATTCGTTGAGCTCATTTGAAATCTCATCTAGGAATAAATGTCATCCAGTGCTGAAAAGTTGTAAAGTTAATTTAATTCAGTGCTTGTTTATAAATATGGCAGGCAAGAAACTTGCAAACCTTCTCTAAAGAATTCTTAAAGAAGTAGTCATTTCAACAATAATATATTGGCATTTTAAAAATTGCTGCAATGGGGGCTAGTATATAGTAAGATGTTCAGAGACCTTTTTTTTTTTTTTTNTGATATCTCCAACAGCTGTAGTCTCACACCTTCAGGGAAACCACTGGAGTGGAGACTAAACTTAGCCCAAGGTGTATAACATCCCCCCGCCCCCTCATCACCCCATGCCTTCCCACCCCTTCCAGACAACAAACTTTTTCCTGCTGCCTTTGGTGGCACCTGCATTCCAGGCAGGTGGGAAATCTTCTGAGCCTCAGTCCTCATTTTGACTTGAACCTAGGTTAACTTTCAAAAGAGAAGCCCAGGGATAACCAGGCCTGCTCCACTCTCCTCTTTCTTCCCAGGGGACCTGTCCCTGATGTCATAACTGGGTAACTATGACAACCCATCATGGACCGCTAAGTACCTCACAGAGGTACTTAGAGGCCTGGGTGCCTCATTTCAGAAGTGAGACTAGGAAGAGAAGATGAACAATTCCCTGGATTATCTGGCCTACCCTGTAATTGTCTCTAATCATAGACAGAGCACATCCTTCAGGAAGAAGCTGGACTTTGGCCACTATGCATTTCATAAGAACAGAATACAAATAGGTATGTGGGGCAGTTTAAACTGGACACTATGACTAGGATTCTGAAAAGGCACACCTTAAGAGATATTGATGGTTAACCAGAGCAGTACACAGCTTTGCAATGATATGGCCTTATCTGCTGAGTCTGATCAAGACGGCATTGGCGTCAGTGACAAAATTGATCTTCCACCAGGGAGTTCCTTTGATGGAAACACTCATTTAAGCTCTTTAAAGCCAAAACGCTAGACAGAGGATGAGACTGCAGCATTCAGTAGCCAGGCTAGTCATATTGGGAAAGAGTGGGAGAAAGGCTGTTTCATTAGCTTCAAGGAACATTTCTGTCTGTAAATTTTATTTTTCTCAGCCCTCATCATGCTTTCATGTCTGCTCAAAACTCTTCAAAAGATGTCAGTTTGGGAAAGTCAACTAAACCAGAATCCCTGAACTGAATTGGTTCAGAATTCAAACTTGTAATGTTTTAATCAGTGTAATTGTGTAGATGTGAGCAGAGTCTCTAAGGCTACTAACAGGATACCTGTGACATAACATTACTCTCTTTCCTTCCTCTCTAGTGAAGCCTACTGTTGATACCAAACCTCCAGCAGCGCACACACATCACATCTTAAAATTGAGCAAACTGCAGGTATTTGTTCTTGCCATCTGCAGATGTACCTTATCTATGTCCCAAAGAGGCCCAGTTTCCCAGAGCCTTCTAAATACCCACCTTCCTCCTCCTCTCCATACACCACCCCTGGATTCCTCAGCCCCGCTCCCAGTCTCCACTGTAGCCCCCAGTTTGCCCCTTTCCCATAATCCCACAGGAGGTGGATGCTCACCATTGTGAGAGGTAGCACCACGTAGTGATGATGTCACCATGGTGGGGTGGGGTTTCTCACCAGGGTGAACAAAAGAGAATCGACAAAATTGAATACGAAAACAAGCAACTGTGTCAAAAAATCGCCAATGCCCACCGAGGCCCCGCCAAGGTGGATTGCTGGAACGAATATTTTTCCAAGAGGTAGTAGTATTTCTCTTCATTTCATTTTCTGAAAGTCAAAACTGACTTCCCCCTTGTTGGGTTTTAGTACTAGACGCATACTTAAGGAAAGTTATCCTGAGGGATAACCAAAGGGACCATGTTAAGGAGAAAGAAAACCACCCCAAACAAGAACCTTTCTCTAACGTTACAGAGCTAACTTTTATTCCCTAAGAGACTCTTTGGAGTCCTATTTAGAGTTTGTCACAGGAAAGCACTTTTGTAAAATGGTGATGATAACTGGGATTTTAGTATAGCATTCTTAAAATTGTTTGTGGAAATATTTGCTGAGCAACTACTATGTGCTGAGTACCAGGAATACCGAGGTGAAATGAGATGTATATTTCCTGACCTCAAAAAACACAAGGTCAGAGAGAGGGGAGATTTATGCAAATAATTATGAAGTCTGATCAGGGCTACAAAAGGAATGTATGCAAGGAAAGATGAGTGTGTATCTCTGTGTGTCAGTGTGTAGGGGAGAGTGTCAAGATGTCTTTCCTGATCCTTGTGTATTTAAAATTGGGTTGAAAGCTGAGGGGAATAAGGTGAACCAAAGCTATTACCAGCTATTTGTGATTTCTGGATAGACAAGATCTTCATCACCTAAACCAGAGATTCTCAATCCTGGTTTCATATAAGAATGCCTGGGGAGCTATTGCAAAATGCTAATCCCCAAGCTCCATCCCAGACCAATAAGGTAGAATCTTCTAGTAGGCTGCAGGGCTGAGAACCACTGGCCTTAACCTAAAAAAGCTTTGCATGTTTCCCAGAATGCGGTCTGGTTCAATAGGTTCTCAGGGCTCCGTGGAACAGCAGCCTCCCTGCACTCAGGCAGCCTGAATTTCTGACATCATAACTTCATCTTCCCCACTCCAATCTGGAAGGAGAATTTTATTCTTCACCTATTTTAGGATTTTTTTTTTTCCAGCTTAAACAGAGAAACAAGGAACCGGGAACTAGTGAGAATCACTGTGGAAAACCAGGGCATTCTGAAGAGGCTTGGTGATCGCAAACCACACTATGACCGCAAGTCGTTGGAGTTAGATTGGCAGGCACGTGGGTATTCTGTGATAGTTTTATCCACTCACAGAATCTGGCTGTGTTCTGAGGAGAGTCAGTCTCAGGAGAGAACCCTGATTGTTGGAGGACAAAATCATGAGGAATCTAACAGTCTGTAAAAGAAAAACTGCCCAGAGCCTACAAAGCTAACAACAGGAGTAAACCTTTCACCGGCTAAGGACATCTCCTTGGTAGCAAAGCCATTATGTGACGGCTTCAGAAAATATCTGGTAACGTCTTCCCTCGTCCCTTAATTTATTTAGGTTGAATGAGCAAGCAAAGAAGATGAAGGGTATACAATTCAGTATGTGGTTGATTTGTTTCATGTAGGGACAATCCTGCAAGAGGGGAGAAAAAAGCCATCTGCAGTGTTTTTATAAACTTCCACCCTCTGGCTTTGGTCTGTAAGCCTTTTCTAAGACCCATAGGATTTAGAACTTCAACTTTCACACCAGCACCTGGGCATTGACATAAATCTTTCTGATTTTTTTTTTCCTTCAAGAATTCAAGACGCTATATCAGAAATACAACCAGATATCTTCTCTCTCGAGATAAATAGGTATGTCTCCACATGGCTGCTCTTTATCAGAGAACATGGTGATCACAATTGATGCCAAAGCCCTAAAACCCATGTAGATGGAGAACAAGGGGCCCAACCAAGGGGTGAATTTTGCTCTTCTGTAATATTGATTGGCCATCCATTCGGGGACTAGAGCTCCAGTTTTGTTTCCTCTCTCCATATAAGTAGGAAATGACTGCCTTTTGTCACCAGCTTTGAGGCTTTATGTGAGTCTAAGGGGAAGTGATTTGTTTCCGTAAGACATAAACAGGAGGTCTCGTGGCTTTAACGTTATGCTGAAGTTATATTACGGGTCTCTGTCACTGTTCAAAAGTACTATTGTGTTGGCATTTTGTATTATTTCATATTATTAGTAATGACTAAGTTCTCCTGCCCTGCCACTGCCCTTAGGAAGAAGGATAAATGGACACTCGGGCTTTTCAAAGAATAATTCTGTATAATTGATGGCTCTCCATTTCTCTCCCTCTCCTCTCCTTGAATGCAAGGTTACTCACCATGGATAAGACAAGAGAAGGCCCTAGGATTTCTTAGCTGCTTAGGATTTCAAGGCACTCCTAAGTGGCTGAATGCGCAATCTTAGGATGCTACAATAAAGCTTGGAACATAAAATGAGTAAGTTACATGTAAAATACCCAAAAGCATTAAGTTCCATCCCCAGATGGAGACAGAATGGAGCAGGCAGAAGGAAAGATCCAACAAGCACTTTTATTGGGGGCTATGAAAAGTCTTAATGAGAGAGAGAAAGTGACAGCTTTTTAAAGCATACACCATTACCACCACCCCAAGCAGGAAGAATTGGTTGGGTGAGATGATTCAACCACAAGCTCAGCTCTGTGGAAATAGAAAACAGAAAGCACATGAGGAAATTAAAGTTCAGACAACACAGAGAAAAAACACCATTAGTTTCTCTGTGAATACCCAGGATTGGAAAAGAATGCTTCAGTGAGATTTTCATGGACTCTGTTCATTTGTAGGGAGAAGCAAGATTGAAAATGTCAAAAATATCTCAAAACACATGACAAGACAATGTTGCATGGCTTCTGGGATTGGTCATGCTGGTTTTGAGCCTTTTTAAACGTTTTATTTTGAAGGAGAGGAGATCTTATATGTTCTTATCGGAAATAAATGTTTTATTTTAAAATAGATTTACAGAAAGTTACAAATAAATGTATGGTGAGGCCTCTTGCACCCTTCACCCAGCTTCCCCCAGTGTTAACATCTTATCTAAATATAGTACGGTGTCTCTCCAAGAAAGTTGACTTTGGTACAATCTATAGAGCATACACGAATTTCACCACTTATACATACACTCATTTGTGTGTGTGTGTATAACTCCGTGCTGGTTTTATCACAAGTGTGGTTTTATATTAATACAAACACTTTCAAGACAGTTAACTGTACCATTATGGAAAATATTGCACCACCTCTTTTGGCCACAGCCAGCCTCTTCCTCCCAGCCCTAAACCCTAGCAATTACTAATCTGTTTTCCATCTCTATAATTATGCTGTTTCATGAGTGTTACATAAATGGAATCATGCAGTATGTAATCATTCTTTTCAGATTGTTTTTTCCACTCCATAGAATTTCTTTGAGGTTCATCCAGGTTGCATGTGTTGATAGTTCATCCCTTTTTATTGCTGAGTGGTACTCCATGGGATGAATGTACCACAGTTTATTTAACCATTTACCCATTGCAGGATATTTGGGTAATTTCTAGTTTTTTGACCATTATGAATAAAGCTGCTATCCACTATTATGCACAAGTTTCTGCATGAAAATGAGTTTGATTTCTCTGGGATAAATGCCCAAGAGTGTACATATGGGATTATATGATACGTTCATTTTAAGAGAAATTACAAAACCATTTTTAGAGTGGTTATACATTTATATTCCCACCAGCAATGAGTAAGCCAGTTTTTTCATATCCTCATCAGCATTTGATGTTATTGCCATTTTCAGTTTGGGGCATTATAACATGTGCAGTAACATCTCATGTGGTTTTAACTTGTATTTTTCTAATAATTAATGAAGTTGAACATCTTTCATATGTTTATTTGCTCTCTGCATATGTCTTTGGCAAAATATTGGTATATTTGCCCATTTTCTAATTGGATTGCTCTCTTTAATATTGAATTTTGAGATTTCTTTACACATTCTACACACAAGTTCTTGGTGTTGGATATGTGATCTGCAAAATATTTTCTCTGTAATTTGTCTTTTCATCTTTCACAATGTAAAGCATTTAAATTTTGATGTCATTCAGTTCATCAATGATGAGCTTGTTCTGTATCTTGACTCTGTAATGCTGATCTCCTGGCTGTGTGCCAGTTTTCCCAAGTGCTCCCACTTGGGAAAACTGAGTAAAAGGTACACAGGATCTCTCTGTATTATTTTTTTCACACGTCAATGTATAATTACCTCAAAATAAAAAGTTTAAAGAAAACAATCAGTGTGTGCAAATACAAATTCAATTTTAAACTGATTTCAGTTCATCTCATTTTGAGGAGCCATTCTTCTAGACATCCTGGTGAGAAGCCTGGCAGTCATCCTTTACTCCCTCTCTTCCATCCCTTCCTCTTCCCTGCCTATTTTAAATCTACCCATCCTCTCTGTCTTTGTATGTACTACTGCCCATTTCAGGCATCTGTGATTTACAACTGGTATTATTAATGGGAAAATATGCCCATATCACTTTCTAGCTTCACACCTTCAATGATTTGCCATTCCTTCCAGAATGAGCCACACATTTCAATGTGGCCTACACAATATGGGCCCCTCACGATCTTGTTCTTTCTGTCTCAGAAGCCTCTATCAACAGGAACTTTTAGTTCAAGCAATATAAACTGACTTTGTCTGATTTTAGTGAAAAAATATATAATTTATTGAATGAAATAGCTAACAGTATTTGCTAGAAAACTGCAGGACCCAGCTTCAAGCAGCACATTCAAGGAACAATGCCCCAAGTCTTGGTGTAGAATTGGTCTGTGGTGCTGTGGCTCACACAGTTGCCCCTGTTCTACCTGGAAGGGAACTGGATCTTCCTGACCTGCTAAGTTCTCATTGATCTGAAGCCTTTGTGTCACTAGCTCTAAACTCCAAGTCAGTGAAGGTGTATATCTGATTGGTGTAACTTAGATCATATGTACTCATTCCTTATCTGCAGGGGAGGTTGGAAGAGTATTTGCATTTTTCAAATTTTGAACATGGGTTGTGCTTCTCATTCTCGCCAGAATAGGGAATTTTCCCCTAGTTACAATAAGGTTCAGATACTAGAATTTCACAAAAATGACAAATGCCTGTAACCTTCAGTTCAGTTCAGTTCAGTCGCTCAGTCATGTTCGAGTCTTTGCGACCCCATGAACCGCAGCACGCCAGGCCTCCCTGTCCATCACCAACTCCCAGAGATCACCCAAACCCATGTCCATTGAGTCAGTGAAGCCATCTAACCATCTCATCCTCTGTCATCCCCTTCTCCTCCTGCCCTCAATCTTTCCCACCATCAGGGTCTTTTCCAATGAGTCAGTTCTTCGCATCAGGTGGCCAAAGTATTGGAGTTTCAGCTTCAACATTAGTCCTTCCAATGAACACCCAGGACTGATCTCCTTAAGGGTGGACTGGTTGGATTTCCTTGCAGTTCAAGGGACTCTCAAGAGTCTTCTCCAACACCATGTTCAAAAGCATCAATTCTTCAGCACTCAGCTTTCTTTATAGTCAAACTCTCACATCCATACATGACCACTGGAAAAACCACAGCCTTGACTAGACGGACCTTTGTTGGCAAAGTAATGTCTGTGCTTTTTAATATGCTGTCTAGGTTGGTCATAACTTTCCTTCCAAGGAGTAAGTGTCTTTTAATTTCATGGCTACAATCACCATCTGCAGTGATTTTGAAGCCCAGAAAAATAAAGTCAGCCACTGTTTCCCCATTCATTTGCCATGAAGTGATGGGGACCGGATGCCATGATTAGCCTGCAACCTATGTCTAATCATTCCTTGCCTTTTTCAACTAACAGAAGACATATTTTCTTCTCATCTCATTCATCTGTTTTCCCCTCTAGCAAAAAAAAAANATGCTGATCTCCTGGCTGTGTGCCAGTTTTCCCAAGTGCTCCCACTTGGGAAAACTGAGTAAAAGGTACACAGGATCTCTCTGTATTATTTTTTTCACACGTCAATGTATAATTACCTCAAAATAAAAAGTTTAAAGAAAACAATCAGTGTGTGCAAATACAAATTCAATTTTAAACTGATTTCAGTTCATCTCATTTTGAGGAGCCATTCTTCTAGACATCCTGGTGAGAAGCCTGGCAGTCATCCTTTACTCCCTCTCTTCCATCCCTTCCTCTTCCCTGCCTATTTTAAATCTACCCATCCTCTCTGTCTTTGTATGTACTACTGCCCATTTCAGGCATCTGTGATTTACAACTGGTATTATTAATGGGAAAATATGCCCATATCACTTTCTAGCTTCACACCTTCAATGATTTGCCATTCCTTCCAGAATGAGCCACACATTTCAATGTGGCCTACACAATATGGGCCCCTCACGATCTTGTTCTTTCTGTCTCAGAAGCCTCTATCAACAGGAACTTTTAGTTCAAGCAATATAAACTGACTTTGTCTGATTTTAGTGAAAAAATATATAATTTATTGAATGAAATAGCTAACAGTATTTGCTAGAAAACTGCAGGACCCAGCTTCAAGCAGCACATTCAAGGAACAATGCCCCAAGTCTTGGTGTAGAATTGGTCTGTGGTGCTGTGGCTCACACAGTTGCCCCTGTTCTACCTGGAAGGGAACTGGATCTTCCTGACCTGCTAAGTTCTCATTGATCTGAAGCCTTTGTGTCACTAGCTCTAAACTCCAAGTCAGTGAAGGTGTATATCTGATTGGTGTAACTTAGATCATATGTACTCATTCCTTATCTGCAGGGGAGGTTGGAAGAGTATTTGCATTTTTCAAATTTTGAACATGGGTTGTGCTTCTCATTCTCGCCAGAATAGGGAATTTTCCCCTAGTTACAATAAGGTTCAGATACTAGAATTTCACAAAAATGACAAATGCCTGTAACCTTCAGTTCAGTTCAGTTCAGTCGCTCAGTCATGTTCGAGTCTTTGCGACCCCATGAACCGCAGCACGCCAGGCCTCCCTGTCCATCACCAACTCCCAGAGATCACCCAAACCCATGTCCATTGAGTCAGTGAAGCCATCTAACCATCTCATCCTCTGTCATCCCCTTCTCCTCCTGCCCTCAATCTTTCCCACCATCAGGGTCTTTTCCAATGAGTCAGTTCTTCGCATCAGGTGGCCAAAGTATTGGAGTTTCAGCTTCAACATTAGTCCTTCCAATGAACACCCAGGACTGATCTCCTTAAGGGTGGACTGGTTGGATTTCCTTGCAGTTCAAGGGACTCTCAAGAGTCTTCTCCAACACCATGTTCAAAAGCATCAATTCTTCAGCACTCAGCTTTCTTTATAGTCAAACTCTCACATCCATACATGACCACTGGAAAAACCACAGCCTTGACTAGACGGACCTTTGTTGGCAAAGTAATGTCTGTGCTTTTTAATATGCTGTCTAGGTTGGTCATAACTTTCCTTCCAAGGAGTAAGTGTCTTTTAATTTCATGGCTACAATCACCATCTGCAGTGATTTTGAAGCCCAGAAAAATAAAGTCAGCCACTGTTTCCCCATTCATTTGCCATGAAGTGATGGGGACCGGATGCCATGATTAGCCTGCAACCTATGTCTAATCATTCCTTGCCTTTTTCAACTAACAGAAGACATATTTTCTTCTCATCTCATTCATCTGTTTTCCCCTCTAGCAAAAAAAAAAATCCATACTTCTATGCTTTTATCTGGACAACACCTATACATTACTTATACAAGAGAGTGGCCCATTCTCTAGGAAGTTTCCATGCACTGTTCAGGTTATATCAGATATTTTTTCAAATGATTTGGAGATTTTCCTATCGTCTTTCTGTGACTGAATTTGAGTCCATTATGGTCAGAGGACATACCCTATATTTCCAATTCTTTTAAATTTGTAAATATGGCCTACCTAGGTAAATATTTCACGGGCATTTGAAAAGAATGTATGTTGTGCTGCCATTGAGGGGAGTGTTTTATGAATGTCAATTAGATCCTCTTAGTTGATGGTGTTCCATTCTTTTATGCCCTGGATAACTTTCTATTCTAATTCTATCAGTTGCTGAGAGTAGAGTGTTGAATCCCCCAATTATATCCGTAGAGTTGTCTATTTCTTCTTTTAGCTCTGTCATTTTTTTTCCTCCTTTTTGGCTGCACTGGGTCTTCACTGCAGTGCATGTGGGGTTTTTTGCTGTGGTGTGCAAGGGTTTCTCTTGTTTAGGCGTTTGGGTTTCTCTTGCCACAGTGTGTGGGCTAAGTTGCCCCACAGCATGTGGGATCTTAGTTCTCAGACCAGGGATCAAACCCATGTCCCCCGCACTGGAAGGTGGATTCTTAACCGCTGGACCACCAGGGAGGTCCTTAGCTATGTTGGTTTTTGCTTCATGTATTTTAAAGCTCTGGTGTTTGTTGCATACACATTTAGGATTGCTCTGCCTACTTGGTGGAGTGATCCTTTTACCATTATATAATGTTCTTCTTTGTCCCTAGTAATTTTCTTTCTCTGAAGTCTACTTTATCTGATAATAATATAGCCTTTTTAAATTATGCTTAAAAAAATTGTTTGCATATGTTTCCATCCTTTCCAACTGCTTTTGTATACTTGTAGATGACATATAGTTGGATCATTTATTTATTTATTTTTGGCTGTTCTGGGTCTTTGTTGCTTTGTGCAGACTTTCTCTAGTTGTTTTCTCTAGAGCAGGAGCTACTCTTTGTTGTGGTGCAAGGGTTTCTTATTGTGGTGTCCTCTCTTGTTGCGGGTCCCAGGCTCTAGGCGTGGAGCTTCAGTAGTTGAGGCTCATGGACTCTGGATTTCCAGCTCAGTAGTTGTGGTGCATGGGTTTAGTTGCTCCACAGCACGTGGAATCTTCCTGGGCCAGGGATCGAATCTGTGTCCCCTACACTGGCAGGTGGATTCTTATCCATTGCCCCACCAGGGAAGTTCAGGTCATGTTTTCTTTTAATCCACTCTACCAATATCTTCCTCACTTTTAGAATAAAATTATCTTATGTATTTCCTCTATATACACTGAACACTGCATCAGATGGTGACATAACTTTCATTATCCAGAAAATATGGATAAAGAAACTCAAGAGGTGAAGAATAACCTATTTACTTCTAGCTTTACATATTCCATTGTTTTTTTCCTTTCTGAATGTCCCAGCCTTCTGCCATTTTGTTGATCTTTCTTTAAGAGTTAGTCTCAAGAAATTATGTTAGTTTCCCTTTACTGAAGAATGTCTTTATTTCCTCTTCATTCCTGAGGGATAGTTTCATCACATTTAGGATTCAAGAGTGAGAGTCTTTGCTGTCAGCACTTGATAAATGTCATGTCACTTTTTCAGGCCTGCACAGTTTTTCCTTTAAAGTAATATTAAAATAGAATTTGCGTTGGTGTTCCTTCCCGTTGTTTCTCCCTGTTCTTAAGTTTTTGGTTTGGGGTTTTTTTTTTAGTCTTTAGTTTTCAGGAGATTAATTATGATGTATCTTGGTATGGATTTCTTTGGGCTTATCCTATTTTGAGCTTATCAGCTTCTTGAATCTGTAGATTTATATCTTTCACCAAACTGGGGGAATTTGGGGCTATTATTTCTTTGAGTACTTTCTGGCACCACATTTTCTCCTTTTCGGACTCTGATGATACAAGTATTAACTCTTTTGTCTGTAATGCTCTTTTCCAGTTATTTGTTCACTTTGCATAAATTTTATTGATCTGTCCTCAAGTACCCTGATTTGATCTTCTGTCACTTCTACTCTACTACTGAGTCCATCTGAGTTTTCAATTTTTCAATAACTTTATGTTTATATCATTTCCATATAGTTATTTCTCATAACTTCTATTTCTTGGTAAGATTATCTGTTTTTAAAATTTTTCTAGAGAGAATTCGTTATTGATTGTTAAAGCATTTTTATTACAATTGTTTTAAATTCTTATTAAATTCCAACATCTGAATCATATCATACTAGTATTGGCTGATTTTTTTTTTCTTATTTAGATAGGGGTTTTCTTGGTTTGTATTATGATGAGTAATATCTCATCACATTTCTCTCTCATATCCTGGATATTTGGGTGATTATCTTAGGGGTCTCTTAATCCTGTTTAAATCTTCTGTTATAGCAGATAGTAGTCCAGTTTAGGTGTTCGTATAAATTTCTGCTTCTTTTATGTGTCTTATTCTCAATGAAGTATGGTTTTCTGAGCCTTTGCAATGCTATTCTCGTCTGCCTGTTCTTTGGGTACTGCCAGGACTCCCACTCAGTCCCTTCTGGTGTCTTCTGCAGTGTGGGAATGTGCTTCCCTGGGCTGCACAGTGTTGCTGGGCTACCTTCTGCAGAGGGGTGGGCAGACATTGCTGGGCCTGGGTCTCCTTTTGTCACTGGGTGGAAGGCAGGGAGACATAAGGCTTCACTCCTGCTATGAATGAACTGGGCCACCTGCTGGTACCCTGGTGTGGAGCTAGGGCTGGGGCTCCCTGGTAGGTCTCTTCCAGGCTTCTTTCCCTCCCCTTTCCTGTCCTTTGGCAGAAAAAGCAAACTTTTCTTTCTTTCTTCCTGCCTCACTCCCCCCTTCTTTCTCTTTCTTCCTCCATTTTTTTCATTCTTTTTCCTTCCCTGTCTCTGCTATTGGTGGTTCTGGGTTGTAGGGCTTTCCATATCTCAGTTGGGTGTGGGAGATGAAAAGAAAGCCCAGGAAAGTCACCACATTGTTGTTCCTCAAATCTTGAGTNTCCATTTTTTTCATTCTTTTTCCTTCCCTGTCTCTGCTATTGGTGGTTCTGGGTTGTAGGGCTTTCCATATCTCAGTTGGGTGTGGGAGATGAAAAGAAAGCCCAGGAAAGTCACCACATTGTTGTTCCTCAAATCTTGAGTTTCCTTACTCAACCCACTTTCTTTCCATCTTTCAGAGTCCTTTTATCATTGTCTTTTTAATAAATTCCTAAGATTTTAAGTTGTGTTTGGAGTTGTGGTGGTGTGGTGTGTACCCACATGTGTGCTCTGTAGTGTCCAACTCTTTGCAAACCCATGGAATGTAGCATGCCAGACTCCTCTGTCCATGGAATTTTTCAGGCAATAATGCTGGAGTGGGTTGCCATTTCCTCCTTCAAGGGATCTTCCCAACCCAGGGATCAGACCCAAGTGACTTGTGTCTCCTGCACTGGCAAGTGGGTTCTTTACCACTGTGCCACTTGGGAAGCCATTTAGAGTTGAAAGTGAAGGTCACTCAGTCATGTCCAACTCTTGGCGACCCCATGGACTATATAGTCCATGGAATTTTCCAGGCTTAAATACTGGAGTGGGTAGCTATTCCCTTCTCCAGCGGATCTTCCCAACCCAGAAACTGAAATGAGGTCTCCTGCATTGCAGGCAGATTCTTTACCAGCGGAGTCACAGGGAAGCCGAAGAATACTGGAGTGGGTAGCCTATCCTTCTTCAGTAGATCTTCCCGACCTGACCCAGGAATCGACCCAGGAAGCTACCAGGGAAGCCAGATTTAGAGTTGAGGAGGAGAGAAAAAAATGATTCTACATCATCTTGCTCTGAAACCATAAGCCTGACTTTTAAAGGAAGCAATGGTTTGAGACTGTATTCAGAGGACAGGAAAAAAAAAAAGATTCATATCGATTCCACCAGATAGAGAAATGCTGCTTATTGTTTCTAAACTATATGATTCAAGAGGGCTTTGTGCATATGCTGGTCAGTAGTTAATTAAAAAGTCAACAGATGCTTTCTTTTTTTTTGACACATGATCCTGTGACTGGTGGCATAAATGGTGTAACTCTGCATAAGTGGATGTAAAACTGTGATGAGTCATATGTCTTAAAGCATGTATGTATTCAATGGTAAAAGCACAATCGGCCAGTGTTTAACATAGCTAAGCATTGTCTGTGAAGGACAGATGGTTGTAATTTTTAAAAATCCACTTCCTGCAGGGAGTGGAGTGGGTGACAGAGAAGGTTAAAATTGCTGGATCAAGGATAGCAAACAAGATTAATTCACTCGCCAGTTCTGCTCAGTTGAGACCAGATATCCAAAAGCAATATCTACATTCAGCAAGAGAGTGCTATGACCAATCAGTGATGTCTGCCGTGGGTGTAAGAGTGCGTGGTGGCTGCTTATTGGCCCTGCCCGTCTAACATCCTTGACCTAGAAAAAAGCCCTCCAGAGCTCACCATATTCTCTCTGGTTGGAGGCACAAGCAGAAACCTTACCAGCCGTTGAGGGCCCAAGTGGGAGAAAAGGGACATATTGAAAGGTATAAAATAAGTAGATTTCTTGGTATGAGGCCCAGAAAGACAAGCACGCAAAAATTTTGCCCAGAGGCTTGGAACGTACATGCTATTGGCTAGAATGGGACTAGGAACTGAATTTATATATATTCCACCAATATATATTTGTAAACAGGTTTGTGTTTTTTTTTTTTTTTTAAGTTTTATTTTTATGAACAGCAGAAACACTTTACAAATGACCTGTCTCTGGGGCCCTATCCTTTCTACTCTCACAGATTTTGTAGCAGCCAAGCAGCTGTCAACACAGTTTGCCTTCGGGGTGAGGAGGCTGCTTAGACAGGAAATAAAGCAGGCATCACATTTTAATGCCTTGCTTCACAATACACATGAAGAGAAAGATGAAGAGATGAAATAGTCATTTGAAAATCATTAAGAAAATATTAAAAATAAGAAAATGCTGAGTTGTTTGAAATTTAAAAAAAAAAATCTGTTATTCAACCACTGTGCTCCTACAATGGGGGAAAAACCACCCAGTTGGGCCTTGCTAAGAGTTGGTTAGGATCTCCACCAAGGGCCCACCCTAGAGAACTTTTCAAGAGTAATTTTGACTTACATGTTTTTTGCCTGAGGGCTGATTTTAATCCTCTCCTGTATAATGGGGCTTCCCTGATGGCTCAGAGGTAAAGAATCTGCCTGCGATGTGGGAGACTCGAGTTCAATCCTTGGGTCAGAAGATTCCCTGGAGAAGGGAATGGCTACCCACTTCAGTATTCTTTCCTGGAGAATTCCATGGACAGAGGAGCCTGGCGGGCTACAGTCCATGTGGTCACAAAGAGTTGGACATGACTAAGTGACTAACGTTCACTTTTTTCTTTCTCCTGTATAATATACACAACTTGGTATGTGCCACTCAGCCTCAAAGAACAGCTGCCTTCCCCACCTGGTTCTATGTGAAATAGCTAAGACTAATTTAACTTGGTAAGAATCCAGTACTTTGTAAATACAAAGAGGTCCTCATCCTTTTGCTAGAAAGGTCTGAAGAATGTGATCCTGTTCCGTGGACCTACCAGGTTCATGAGCTATGTGGGTTGACCAAAAAGTTTGTTTGGGTTTTTCTGCAACACTGTAATGGGAAAATCTGAACCAACATTTTGGCCAACCCAATAGAAAGTGGAAAAGGTATCCTGTGTAAGAAGGCAAAATGGAAATTTCTAAACAGGCAGCAGATCTTCTCCCTGGTGCTGTGCACTTTACCTCTCCTCCTTTTTTTCTCATGAGGAAGAGCTCTTTCAAGAGTTATAAGCAGCCTCTTTCAAGTCTTAGAAGTTGCAGCCATACTGCATTTTATTGTAAATTCTAGCTGAGAGCACATTCTTCACTTCTAAGTCAATGGCTTAACAGGCAGCCTCAGTTATGGGGCCACAAAAGAGAGGCAGTATAGTGGTTAATGACCATCACTGGTATTAGATACCATATTATGATTCTGCCATTTTTATAAAGCTGTGTGAACTTGAACACATTATTTAACCTTTCTTAGCCTTGTTTTTCTCATTTGTATAATAGGGATGATAAGAATCCTACATCAAGGAATTCCCTGACAGTCCAGTGGTTAGGACTCTCACTGACAACGGTACTGGTTCAATCCCTGGTTGGGGAACTAAGATCCCACAAGCCATGCTATGTGGCCAGAAAGAAAAAGAACACTACATCACAGGCTTGGTGCATTTGTCAAAGTCATATAGGTAAAGGCCTTAGCGCAGACTCCTGGTACAGAGTAAAGGTTTATATACATTGGGTATTAAAAAGAAATACAATTCTCTGAAGCTAAGATGTATCACAAATGTGTTGTGATATTAAACACTTTTGCTCAGAGACAACCCATCAGGCCCACACTCAGAGTCTATATACTTAGATTTTGACGGTTAGGACTGATTTATTGCAGTTTAGACATAGATTTGATGGGGGAGGCGGGTGGAGATGTGGGGATCATCTGTTTTTCCATGACCTAGCATGTCAGGAGCTCCTATGATCTGAAGGAAGGGACAGGTGAGAACCAGGGCAACTGTCAGTAACAAGAGAGACAAGAGACAGAACAGAATAAATCAAAGCAAGCAAGGGTAAATTTTTGGAGTCTGAGGATATATAGAAAAGGCACAAGCAGCCTTACATTCCACAAGAGTCCCTGAAAACACCACCGTATCATAGAATAGTACAATAACTCATGGTGAGAGGGAAGCATACCTTAGTCTGTCAAAAAAGTTTGTGAATGCTCACTATTCAAGAGGGCAGAGAACCATATTTTCCATTGCCAGGCAACAAACTTTCAAAACCTTTTAAAAGATCAACATTTTAGTGCCTAAAGACAGGTGAACTTCAATTGCATGTTAAGTCCTCTTGGGTAAAACAACTTAACTTTGGACAAAGCCCAATAAATGAAGTGTCAGTCTGTTTATAAAGCTTAAATTACCTCTGCAAATTGGTACTGCATACATTCACCACCGCCTCCCCTGCCAAAAGACAGTGGCTACTCAACTTTGGTACAGAGAATCAGGGTCAACTTGCCTGTGATACTTTAATGAATGACATGTGTTATATTGTGATATATACCCCCTTTTGACGCATGTTTTCTGCTCCAAAGGAGTGCAGTGAAAAGCAATGGACAAAAACCAATGACAAACAAGACTTCCCACAGAGACTCTTCTTGAGAATGGAGTTTATGGAAAATTCTGCCCCTCTCACTTGAGATTCCTTGATGGTAGCATGGGGTAGGCTGGGCCAGGTGGTCTTCCAGGTCCCCTCCAACCTGGATGTTCTAGGATACAGTTACCTGACCCAACTAATAGGTACCCAGTGAGTGTCCTTGCTCAGCCTCTCTAAGAGTGCTCTGAGCTGGCTGTACGCACTCTGGAGGTCCTCCTTTACCAGTACAGCATCCACCAGGTGCCCGTAATGCTGGTCTATGAAGGAGGCAGAGGTGGCCATCTCTTGCTGCTCCTCATCCTGCAAGGAAAAGGGGTAATTACGGAACAAGTGGATTGTTATCCCCCTGACAAGTAATGGACCTACGACCTTTGCCTTGGGCAGTGTTGCAATCTCTAGTTTTTAGGCGATAAGTCCATGAATATGGCCCTTGAATAACCAACTGGGTACACAAGAACCAACGGGGTACACAAGAACCAACGGGGTACACAAGGGCGTAGTGATGCTAGCCTATCCAACGTCCAAGAAAGTTCATGAATTGTAGCCATAACCACTGTTCAGTCATTCAAAAGATATCTACTGAGGACCTGTTAGCTGATATAAAGTGCTTTGGGTAGATGCTGAGTCTATCTGTGTGTATATATATGTCACTATCACGCTTCCTGTCTGAAGGTATTTCCAATATAGTACAATTATGGTACACGGCAATTTGGTTAAAATAATTACAGGAAAGAACCATAAATAGTATTCACTCTACAAAAGCCAAGCAAGCATTTCTGGAATCAATGAGGGTAAGAAGGAAAAGAAGTAATTTGAATGCCCTCAGAAGATACCTTAATTTACCTTGTAGAACTCAGTTCTTTTCATTTCCTCAAACCAGAGCCAACCACTTGAATAGTAGACAAAGGAGAGTTATTTAAGAAAGTCTGGGACAACCCTGACCCAATGCCCCATTTCCTTAGGATACCTGACTTCTATCAAATAGCTTTCCTGACACCTAACACTAAGGCATAGACAGCCAATGAATGAGCCCTCCCTTCCCCCAACCTATGTAAGTGTCTGCATTCAGAAATACCTCTAGTAAGTCAAATTCCAAGCAGGTAGCTCACTGACAATGAACTTGGGTTTTGGAAGACAGGAAAGTGGCAGGATCCACTCTTAAGTAAAACTGCAAAGTGAAATTCATCACCGGCATTCACCCACCTCCCTTTGTATCCCTTTCCAATCCTCTGTTGCCTTCTCTCCTCTGCTTCTAGAGCGCAGTGTTTTTATTCTGTCATGGAAGGGGGTGAGCTATCTCCCCCTAAAAAGACATTCCAGAATATTCCCTCCTCCTCTTCTGTCACCAATCACAACCAGATTCCTTCTTTAGTGACAGTGTCCGTGTTTTCAGAAAATATGTTCTAAAGGGCTAGGAAACTTTTGCCTGCTACCGCAAAGATAGTAGAGACCTACAGGAAGGCTGAGAGGATTTCTTCTCCTTACTTCTAACCCCCAGGGAGGGAAAAAAAAAAACAAAAACTATTGAGTTGGCCCAAAAGTTCGTTCAGATTTTTCCATAACATCTTATGGAAATACCCAAACTATTTTGCCAACCCAATAGATTATTGGGCCAAGCTTCCCAATTCTTTATGGTATCTTGCAGGGCTCCTCTCCTACTCAAAAGCACCCTGCAGCATCCCACTGCTGCCCTTGGATCTAACATCCTACTTCTCCCAACCCCTTACACACACACATCCTGTAGACCTGTCCACCACTTCTGGAGTTTCCTCTCCCCCGGGCACCCTCACAGTTCATCCTGGAAGCATGTATCTATTTGAGAAATTATAGAAGGGACTTTTCTCTTTTTTTGGCCCCTAAATCCCTCTATCTTCCTAATAAATATCTGTCTCTTGAAAGAACTCAAGTAAATCTGTAATGGAGTAAAACGTGTGACATTTGTTTTGCAGCCGTCAATCCCTTGAACCCTTTTCCTGACCTGTAAAGGTGGAACTCATCCACCTGCGGCTTCAGCAAGAGAGCCTCAGCCCTGAGCAGCATGTAGGGAAGACTCCCCCTGCTGCCCCTTGCCTCCATCTTGGATTAGCTTTCTGGACCTGAAGTTGGTGTTTCAATTAAAAATTATTCGGGTTTGACTTAGGAGTTCAACAAATTATTGTGGTTTGTCACACTCAGATCAGGTGCCTGAAAGAGGTCAGTCCCTTATTTTCTGAGAGGATGCTCATGTGAGGGGATGGAGGGTGGGAAACCCTGGTTAAGCCACCCCTGTGTGAATCAGGTGGTGCTTCCAGCTGCCCCATCTTAAGCCTTCCAATCATCACATGACATCTGAGTCCGGGCAACAGGCAAAAATGGAAAGATGTTCTCATGCAGAAGGTACGTCTGCCCACACGCAGCTGTAACAGGCCCTTTTAGGCCTTGGGAGATGAAATGATCAACTTGAAAACTTACAAGTGGGGTTGCTGCATCTTCACAAGCTGGAGACATGGGTGGCGTCTTCCTTTTTTCCTGAACTGCAGGTTTTACAAATATAACATAGGGTTTAAACTCTGAGGTCCTCAGTTGTTGCAGTGCCTGAAAAAGAAAGTTCAGGAATGTTATATACTTTGAGAATATTTTATTGTGAAATGTATTTCTCGAATGCTCAATAATGGTGTGCTTCAACACATCACCCCAATGGCAAAGGTCCTAACTATATGGTCATATGACAACTGACTTCAACCACGCAGACCACCTGCTCATTTTCCCACTCTTCACTATGACACTGGGCTCAGATGGGCCCTGGAGTCTCACTCGCTGAGAACAGAGGTTCCAAAGCCTCAGTTCCGACAGCTGCCATCTCTCAGCTCTGCCCACCCTCCCCCAAGCTCTAATTAGCCTTCATACGCCCTTCTTCCCCTGCCTACTCCTGAAGGAAGAACCAGCAGGATTCAATGTGTGTATCTATTTAGTCAGACGTCATCAATTCGGACTAATGCAAAATTTGTGCTATCACACAGGCCACCGCCTTATGATATTCAAAGAAGAAAAAGTTTGTTAAGCAAATGAAGAGACTGAGATCCCTTGAAGTAAACTGTAAAGACTTTAAAAGGTTTTCCATATGCAAATTGTTCTGTTAATTAGCTCATTTTATTATGATGTGAGGACCTCTATTCGGACACACTGGTGTTAAACTGCTATGTATACAGTTTGCATTCCCCCACCCAAATCAAAATCTCTTCTCAAAAAATTTTTGAAATTCAGACTATTTTAATTTCAACTACCAACTCCCAGGAAGTCCAAATTAGTGAGGATTTTCCTTTTTGGACATAAGGTGCTTTAGGGAATCTGTTTCAAGTCTAGCTCTGTAAAATAACAGTTTATGTGATAAAATCAGAACTCTGTTTCCACACGGGGGAAAAAATGCCCAGACTGAGTTCAAAGCTTAGAATTTTTTCTCAAAGACAAGGTGAAAAAGATGGTTAAGCCCCTGCAGGGTGTGCGGGACTGGAAATGTTTCTGAAACACTTCACAAGGTCAAAGCTGCCCTTTTTCCCTTTCAAATCGCTCTCCTGACTGCCTCCCTCAGTGGTCCTCTAAGCCACTGACTTCACTTGTCCTAGTTGGGAAGGGGGTGGCCCAGCTTTCGTTGGTGCATTTATATCTATCTGACTGTCCAGAAGAGCCTGGCAGGCTACAATCCATGGGGTCACAAAGAGCCGGACATGACTTCACAACTAAACAACAACCCTGACTGTCACATCTAATGGACCAGCTGGTGCCATCACCTGCTGCATGATTTACTGCATGCATTCTATCCCAGATCTGCAGGCCACCAAGAGGGTCCCTTCCATTAAGGGAGTTTCTACACAGAGGTGCACATTTTGGGGTACAAAAGCTTTCATTAGTCAAAGGGATACCCAAGGAGATGTCTGGGGTTTTGTTTGCTTTGGTTGCACCACATGGCATGCAGGATCTTAGCTCCCCAATCAGGGATCACACCTGCACCCCTTGCAGTGGAAGCGCAGAGTCTTAACCACTGGATCCAAGGGAAGTTCCAAGGAAACCCAAAGAGATATTAACATTCACTTCTCTGGAATAAAAAGCCCCTGCACTGAGGCTGAATGTTCTGTAAAATGTATAGCCCCCTAGTTTACAAATTCCATTAATGGGAAATCTCTAACTGGCCCCATGAACTCACATCTGGCTCCACGTCCACCAAACAAACTTTGTTTTTGGCCATCACAACCCGAATGGCTTCCAGGCTGGTTCCGTAGAGGTTTTCCTTATATTCACCATGCTCCAGGAACCTAGAACACCAACCACCAGAGGGGAAAAAAAAGGCTTTTGGCTCCCGAGCTCGGTTGAGTTCGCCCTGAAGGTAAATGTGAAATGAAAGTCGCCCAGTCGTGTCTGGCTCTTTGCAAGAGCCTATGGACTATACAGTCCATGGAATTCTCCAGGCCAGAATACTGGAGTGGGTAGCCTTTCCCTTCTCCAGGGGATCTTCCCAACCCAGGGACTGAACCCAGCTCTCCCGCATTGCAGGCAGATTCTTTACCAGCTGAGCCACAAGGGAATCCCAAGAATGCTGGAGTGGGTAGCCTATCCCTTCTGCAGCAGATCTTCCTAAGCCAGGAATCAAACCAGGGTCTCCTGCACTGCAGGTGGATTCTTTACCAACTGAGCTATTGATGGCCCGCCACAGTTACCACCCCCACCCAC
>SJYV01054212.1:2515203-2529237 GCA_006410875.1 Neotragus pygmaeus
TCCTGCACTGCAGGTGGATTCTTTACCAACTGAGCTATTGATGGCCCGCCACAGTTACCACCCCCACCCACCCCCACCCCACTTTCTCTGCCTTTTCTGGGAAGCCTTCCCAGGAGGTCAAGTGGAAGACTGGCCAGATGAAGAGACACACAGCTGCATGGAGGCCCCACTGGCCCATCAAGATGACATACTTGTTGTGATGCAAGTCGGCCTCAAATGTTTGCTTAGAGACAAAGTGATACTCTACTCCTTCCTTCTCATGGCTCTTCCGGGGCCTGGTGGTATCTGTGGAAGACAGAAGGACCACTGGGCAGAGATGTCATGTCACAGCGAGGCTGTGCTCTCATTCTTTTCAGAGGTTCATCGCTGATTTGTATACAAACATCCACTTCCCTTCATCAAGGGTCCCTGTGTGCAGGTATGCCATTGATTTGCACAGCTCTGTGATGCAGGCAAAAGGAGGCCCCAGTTTTGCAGGTGAGAAAACTGAGAGGTGCAGAGGTTAAGCCCCGTTCTGAGGTCCCAAGGCTTGCAGGGAGCAAAGCTAGGCTGAACACACTGTCTCAGGCCAAGTGTATGCCCATAACCACTCAGCAAAACTGCCTCACTGATGCTGCAGGTTTTAAAGAATTGCTAAAGGAATTCCTAGTCCTCTAAGTTTTAATTTCCCGTTTGTTCTTCTTTTAAAAAATATTTTCATTTATTTATTTGGCTGCACCAGGTCTTAGCTGTGGCACACAGGATCTTCTATCTTCACTTCAGTGTGCAAATTCTCAGTTACAGCATATAGGATCTAGTTCCCTGACCAGGGATTGAACCCAGCCCCATGCATAGCCACTGGAGCATCAGGGAAGTCCCTCCTGTTTTTCTTTTTGAGAGCCAAAAAGCCAAAAACTCAGATGACCCTGCTGTATGCTTTTAATTCCTTGTTCAATTATTTCTCATTTTGAGAGCAAAGGAGACATGAAGACAGACAGTCCCCTTACGGACTGGATGTTTCTGCACATCTGGCTCTTACACAGTTTTAAAGCACATAGTGTTTTCCCTCTGATTTCCATAATAGAATCAAGGTGCACACCTCTGGGAAAAATCAGACTCCCCATAGAACAAGGAACACACTCAAAGCAGTACACAGCTTTTTCCAGAGCACTCTGAAAGAAAAGAAGGGGTCTCAGAGGGCAGCCACCCAGGCGATGCTCTGCACTTTAATGTGTGACCTCTTTGTCCAACCTCTGGCAAAGCTGCTAGGGTCACTTGTGACCATGTGCTTGTATTAATACTTTTATTCACTCACTGATTACATTCTAAACACCTTAGATGAGTATATGAGACCCTCTTGATCAACCTAGCCTCTCATTCAGCTTCATACCCTACCAATCACCCACACTAAGCTCCTCACTCCTTCACACTGCTACTCTGGGTCACATCTTCAAACCTTTGCATTTGTTCTCTTGATGTAGAAAACTCATCCTTCTCTGCCTGGAAAACTCCTATTTACTCTTCAAAACCCAGCATAAAAGTCACTGCTGCTGGAGTCAAGGCCGCAAGAAATCTTCATGTGCACACACATGTGCATGTATGCACATATGCACACACACACACACTCAGACCCTCTTACGTGGAATGGCAACACCAAAGTGCTGAGGGTTCTCTGCCACCACCTTCTGCTTCAGCTCGTGTAGTCGGGCTCCCAGAGACCCTGAGAAACAAGAGGAAAGCTGCCAGGTTCCAGCTGGGCTCCCTCCCTTCCCCGCCAGGGAGGAAACCAGCCCATTCTCTGAAGATGTCACCTACCAATCAGAACCACCAGGCGGGGCCGCTCTCCAGGCTGGTGCTGGTACCTGGTTACCTCCTCGTAAGTCGGCAGCTCCGGAGACTCGGCTACTGCAGACGTCTTTCCTTCCTGTGGGCTTCCCAGTCTCTCTCTGCGGCCCAGCCGGAAGCTCCTCCGAAGACCAGCTTGGAGAGAAGGGCAGGGGGACACCGTGGTATACAGACTCCCTATAGACTTTCTCTACCTGGTCAGACCTGGAGGTACGACTGAGACCCACTGGCCTCTCCCAACCACCTCCTGCTGCAGGATGCACAGTAATATGATGAAAGGGGGACCACTTGGCACCCAAAATTAGGGTTCAAGGCTACTATCTTACTTGGCATGTGACTGACCTCAGGCAAGTCAGCACCCCTCTGAGCCTCAGTTCCCCTAACCACGAAAGGAGACACAAATCTACAAAAGCAATGAGTGCTCCTAGATTGGCTCCTGGGTCAGGGGAAATGCTCTAAAGGACATTACTGGGACAATGGTGAAAATGTTGATATGAACAGCATAAATTTTTTAAAAAATATATTTTGTATTTTAAAAATATAAAAGAAATTCCCAGAATTGATAATAGCCCTGGATTATAAGAAAATGTCCTTGTCCTTAGAGAACACATGCTGAGCTATTTAGGGGTGAAGGGACATGATGGCTGCAACTAGCTCTCACATGACTCAGGGTGGAGGATTAAATGTGTATATGCCGGACTTCCTTGGTGGTGCAGTGGTTAAGAATCTGCCTGCCAAGGCAGGGGACATGGGTTCAGTCCCTGGTCCGGGAAGATCCTATATGCCTCAGGGCAGCTAAGCCCATGCACCACAACTACTGAAGCCCATGCACCTAGAGTCTATGCTCCACAACAGGATAAGCCACTGCAATGAAAAGCACTCACACCACAATGAGAGAGTAGCCTCTGCTTGCCGCAGCTAGAGAAAGCCTGTGTGTAGCAATGAAGACCCGGGGCAGCCAAAAATAAATACCCTTAAAAAAAAAAAAGACTTAATAGTCTTAAAAATGTGTATATGCAGAAAAAGAGAATGATAGAGATAATATGGCCAAGTGTTAACATCTGGTGAACCAAGATGTCGAGCATATGGGAGTTCTTTGTACAATTCTCACAGCTTTTCAGTAAGCTTGAAATTACTCCTGAATGAAAGGCCTTTGAAAAGATTTACCAAAATAAAAGAAACAAAGATACTTCGGAGACTGGTAAAAAGTGCCACTGCTGTATGGGGCTGGAAGAAACACTGAATAAACTACAATTGGGGTTATGATAATAATAAAATTGGTACTAAGGTAGGGGTCCTTGTCCAGGGTGCTGCTCCCAGTGGCTGGATGAAAGTTGGGGGCAGACTGGGGACCCCGGGGCCAGGGCAGGCTCAGCTTGGCCTCTGGCTAACAGAGACTGAAGGGAAATGTAGGTCCCACAGACTCAGCTGCTCTTGAGGGGTTCCTGGGTCTCAGTCACCTCTTCCTGACCCAAGAGCCCGCGATGGGCTAGGTTATGAATGGGTCGGGGAGGAGTGTTAAGGCAGGGGCGGAGGAGAGCCCCCATTACTTACCCACGTAGTGTCCTTTGAANCCTTCTGCTTCAGCTCGTGTAGTCGGGCTCCCAGAGACCCTGAGAAACAAGAGGAAAGCTGCCAGGTTCCAGCTGGGCTCCCTCCCTTCCCCGCCAGGGAGGAAACCAGCCCATTCTCTGAAGATGTCACCTACCAATCAGAACCACCAGGCGGGGCCGCTCTCCAGGCTGGTGCTGGTACCTGGTTACCTCCTCGTAAGTCGGCAGCTCCGGAGACTCGGCTACTGCAGACGTCTTTCCTTCCTGTGGGCTTCCCAGTCTCTCTCTGCGGCCCAGCCGGAAGCTCCTCCGAAGACCAGCTTGGAGAGAAGGGCAGGGGGACACCGTGGTATACAGACTCCCTATAGACTTTCTCTACCTGGTCAGACCTGGAGGTACGACTGAGACCCACTGGCCTCTCCCAACCACCTCCTGCTGCAGGATGCACAGTAATATGATGAAAGGGGGACCACTTGGCACCCAAAATTAGGGTTCAAGGCTACTATCTTACTTGGCATGTGACTGACCTCAGGCAAGTCAGCACCCCTCTGAGCCTCAGTTCCCCTAACCACGAAAGGAGACACAAATCTACAAAAGCAATGAGTGCTCCTAGATTGGCTCCTGGGTCAGGGGAAATGCTCTAAAGGACATTACTGGGACAATGGTGAAAATGTTGATATGAACAGCATAAATTTTTTAAAAAATATATTTTGTATTTTAAAAATATAAAAGAAATTCCCAGAATTGATAATAGCCCTGGATTATAAGAAAATGTCCTTGTCCTTAGAGAACACATGCTGAGCTATTTAGGGGTGAAGGGACATGATGGCTGCAACTAGCTCTCACATGACTCAGGGTGGAGGATTAAATGTGTATATGCCGGACTTCCTTGGTGGTGCAGTGGTTAAGAATCTGCCTGCCAAGGCAGGGGACATGGGTTCAGTCCCTGGTCCGGGAAGATCCTATATGCCTCAGGGCAGCTAAGCCCATGCACCACAACTACTGAAGCCCATGCACCTAGAGTCTATGCTCCACAACAGGATAAGCCACTGCAATGAAAAGCACTCACACCACAATGAGAGAGTAGCCTCTGCTTGCCGCAGCTAGAGAAAGCCTGTGTGTAGCAATGAAGACCCGGGGCAGCCAAAAATAAATACCCTTAAAAAAAAAAAAGACTTAATAGTCTTAAAAATGTGTATATGCAGAAAAAGAGAATGATAGAGATAATATGGCCAAGTGTTAACATCTGGTGAACCAAGATGTCGAGCATATGGGAGTTCTTTGTACAATTCTCACAGCTTTTCAGTAAGCTTGAAATTACTCCTGAATGAAAGGCCTTTGAAAAGATTTACCAAAATAAAAGAAACAAAGATACTTCGGAGACTGGTAAAAAGTGCCACTGCTGTATGGGGCTGGAAGAAACACTGAATAAACTACAATTGGGGTTATGATAATAATAAAATTGGTACTAAGGTAGGGGTCCTTGTCCAGGGTGCTGCTCCCAGTGGCTGGATGAAAGTTGGGGGCAGACTGGGGACCCCGGGGCCAGGGCAGGCTCAGCTTGGCCTCTGGCTAACAGAGACTGAAGGGAAATGTAGGTCCCACAGACTCAGCTGCTCTTGAGGGGTTCCTGGGTCTCAGTCACCTCTTCCTGACCCAAGAGCCCGCGATGGGCTAGGTTATGAATGGGTCGGGGAGGAGTGTTAAGGCAGGGGCGGAGGAGAGCCCCCATTACTTACCCACGTAGTGTCCTTTGAAATACCCCTCACAGTCACAGGTCTCTGGGAACCAAACAGAGAGAGGGAGGCCGGTGAGCCAGGCTGGACACACCCCCCAGCCCAGAGGTACCTGGCCGTGGGTAGCCAGGCAGGACCCTCTGAGATGGAGTCTCAGAGGGGTTTGGGACAAATGCCATGTTCCAGTCAGCCCTAGGTAAACAAATTCCTCTGTTTCACCCAGTGCTCCATGCTTAGGCCACAAACAGCCCTTCCAGACCTGGTAGGGTTCAGGGTCAGCAGGCCCCATTCCAGCCCCTCTGAGTTAAGGCCTGTGAGGATACGGAGGGGAGATACACTCGCCCTGCCCTGCCCTCCTGTCTCCTGCCCTCCGCCCAGGCAGGTCACGTGACCAGCCCAGCCAGAATCCGGGGAGGGCTGGGCCCGTGTCCCCACCAGCTCTGCACGCCTGAAGGAGCAGATCAGCCTGGCTGGCAGAGCCGGGAGTGAGGTGCCAGGAGGGGTGCCTGAAGGGCACCGCCCCTCAGGAGGAGTGGGTGAAGGGGCTTGTTCAGACAGTCTACAGAAAAGGGACCTTGTCCATGCGCACAGGGGACAAATACCAGGCCTACCTTTGTCACAGGGCTCATCGTCTGCGGTTTGCACAAAAGACAGATGGAGCAGCGTTAGCAGAGGGCAACCGGGAGGCCCCGCTACTGAGAGGCAGCCACAGCCTCGGATCCTCAGGAGCCCTCCATCTGTCCCCTCTTTCTCTCTTCCAACAAACCTGTGATCTGAGCTGCGGTGCATTATTAAACCAAGACTTGCTCTAATTAGTTTTCCTGTGTGTGTCTCATTAGCGGCCCAAAGAAAGCCCCCTCATTACTGGCTTAAGTAAGCGGCCTCAGGGCCAACGTACTCAGCAGCCCCTCCGACTTGAGATCAAGTCTGGAAAGGCGGCCACTCAGCCCAGGGAGCAGCTCACTGAAGGGTGTCTGCAGTGGACCAGGACCTCTCCCGCTTTTCTGGGTTTGAGACTCGCCTGGGCAGACACAGATGCAGAAGATGGCAGAGCACGTGCAGGGCAGCCGGCCAGCTGCGCTCCAGTCACCTGGTATGCTTCCAACCCCCCAGCTTGGATCTGAGCCCCACTCTTGACCCCCCACTACAGAGCCCATCCCCTGACGTTTCTTCACCACCAGGGGCTCTAACCTGGGGGCTTGGAACCCTGTTCCCAGCCCCACTTCCTTGACCTCATGAGCCTCTGTTAAACTATCTTGGAAAAAAGGATGACCCTGACTCCACTACGAACAAGAGCTATTGTGATGATTACAAGGCAAGAAGGTAAGTGAAAGTGTTTTGTAAAAGGTAAGGGCTGCACGGAGTAAAATTCCCAGGTAAAATTCAAGACACTAAGTTAAATGTCAATTTCAGATAAACAATAAATAATTCCTTAGTATAAGTGTGTCCCAAACTACTTTATTTCTTTTCCCAAGCTTTAAAGTTTTTATTTTGTTTTGGGGTCTAGCCGATTAACAATGTTGTGGTAGTTTCAGGTAAACAGCGAAGGGACTCAGCCATACATATACATGTAGCCATTCTCCCCCAAACTCTCCCCCACCGCATCCAGGCTGCCAGATAACCTTAAGCAGTTCCGTGTGCTATAGAATAGGTCCTTGTTGGTTAACCATTTTAAATGTAGCAGTGTTTACATGAGAATGTCCCAAATATTGCATGGGATATACTTATATTAAAAACCGATTCATTGTTTATCTGAAATTTGAATTTAACTGGGAGTCCTTTTCTTTTATTTATCAAATCTGGCTGCTGACGCAGAGGGTGAGATCACTCACAGCCATCTCCAACCCCTTCCAGCATCAGTGGTTCTTACGTTGTCAGAGTCAGGGGGCCCCTTGGGGATCTAAGGAAAGCCGTGGAGCCTCTCACAGACACAACACAACACACCTACAGTCTGCACACGATTCTGGAAGCGGCATCACCATGCCCTGCAGTGTTATCTACGGGCCCCCATTATAGCAGCTCCTCTCCAGAGAACAGCTCCCCGCCACCTACCCCCATTTCTCCTCCTCACCTCTCTCCCCATCCCCTCCTCCCTCAGGAGGCCTGAGAGCTCAGACAGGAGTACCCGCTCCGCCCCGCACTTGCTTCTTCCCCACATGACGTCCCAGGGTCCTAGGGTCCTAACCCCAGCTCCTCCCTGAACTGCTTCCCTGAAGTGCCATCCTGCCAGACTACTCACAGGGGGGCTTCTTGAGGCTCTGGGGACTCGGCAGGGTGCCTGTGGCTCTCCGGTAGTTCAGTCGCCTATGGGGATAAAAGGGGATGGGCAGGCCAATGAGCTGGATGAGAGAACCAGTCAGGAAACCTCCTGGAAAACTTAGGGAAACCAAGGCCTGGATCCCACAGTGGGGTACAGCTTGGCACTCCAAGGGCCTCCTGGCTTCACATTGAGTTCCAGTGCAGGGGAACATTTGCACAGGTGCTCACAGGTCTGTGAGGAAAAAACTAAGCTTCCTGCTCTGAGAGATGCTTGCCCAGCCTAAGATGGTCATTCACACACAGAGGGGGCAGAGCCCAGTGTCCATGGTCAGTGGTTGGTTGTTACTTTCCCAAAGTTGATTTTCAAGGAAAGGAAGCTCCTTCTCCATAGTCACCCGGCCTCCCATCTCTGAGGAAGCAGGAAAACAGCAGAACGACTCTTAGGAGAAGTCAAGGGTGAAAGCGACTCTAACTTAATGCCCTAACCACCCTCTCCCCAGCCCAGTGGAGAGCTCAGCCTGGCACTTTATTCAACGTGGCCTTCAGTGGAGAAGCAGCTTCCAAGGCCTCATCTCTGAGCTGACACCCAGGGCTCCTGGAGGTGTCTAGATTTCCACAATTAAATGCAGCTAGAGTGCCCTCCCCCACAACCTGTGAAGCCAAAGACGCAGATGGGTCTGAGGCTGCCCCGAGGAAACAGAGTAGCAGTCTTCAAACTCCAGCCCCTTAGAATCACCTGGAATATCTGTTAGGACATAGAGCTCAGACTCTGGCCCTGGGGTCTCTGATTTAGCAGGTCTGGGGCAGGGCCCAGGGAGGGACTGGCTTTTCTAACAAATTCCTAGG
Source organism: Neotragus pygmaeus (assembly GCA_006410875.1). Taxonomy (NCBI): domain Eukaryota; kingdom Metazoa; phylum Chordata; class Mammalia; order Artiodactyla; family Bovidae; genus Neotragus; species Neotragus pygmaeus. The sequence goes on from SJYV01054212.1 coordinate 2,523,422, forward strand.
GGATGCTAATACACCTGAGGACCACACCAGGAGAGCCACTGAAATGGATGAACCCTGAGGTTTGTACATACAGCGTCCTTCCACACCCCCCAAATGGAAGAGGGCTACAAATCTCAGGCGAGGCATTGCAGGTGTAAATGCAACACCCCCTGACCCAAGGTTTACACTTTTGGAAATTCAGCCCAAGGAATCAATTTGAAATATGAGGACCAGACTATGTGCAAGATAAGTATTACAACCTTGTAGCAGTGAAACATTGAAGAGAGCTTCAATGTACAGCCACAGGGAAGAAGAGAAGTCACTTGAGGTATGACCTTTCTTCCATTAAGCCTTCCATCCTGGCCCAGACTACGGCCAGTCCTCCTGCTGAGACCTGGCATCCTCCTCACACCCATCACATTTTATATGAAGTGTTCATCTGAACCACGTGTGACTTTTCAGCTAAACTGTCAGCTCCTGCAGGGCAGAAACCATAGTTGCTGCCTGTGAATAAATAGTACATCTCCTGATGAAATATTATATTACCATTAATTAATATTATATTGCGATTAATTGGGCTTCCCTGGTGGCTCAGATGGTAAAGAATCCACCTGCAATGTGGGAGACCTGGGTTTGATCCCTGGGTTGGGAAGATCCCCTGGACAAGGGAACAGCTACCCACTCCAGTATTCTGGCCTGGAGAATTCCATGGACAGAGGAACCTGGCCGGCTATATAGTCCATGGGGGTCGCAAAGAGTCAGTACCACTGAGCGACTTTCACACTCTTCACTATTAATTAATAGTATAGAATAAATACTATTATTCTATAGTAATGCTGGAAACGCTCACGTCAAAATGTTAAGTTACCAAAAAAAAGAAAAGGCAAGACCTCAAATTCTATATGCACCACTCACATAAAAGGCACAGGAAGGAAATAAATTATGCTGTTTTGACAGTGGTGAGACTGGATAATTTTCTTTTCCTTATCCTCCTCTCCTGTATTTTTATATTTTATTTTTCAACTTGCCCTAGTAGGCATTATAAAATATACATTAATTTAATAGTACAGATTTACATACACTGACTAAAATCTCAAACAGACATCACTACCGATGATGAGAGAAGAGCCAACACAAGCACATCGGTACTTTGCTTACAGGACACCCTGTGGGCACCTCCACCCCGGGGTTTGCTAGCAGAGATGTGGGGCTCTGCGGTGTACTTATGCCTCCGGCCACTCTAGAACCACACCCCCTTACAACACGCCTCAGACCCACCTTTCCTGGAACTGCTTGGAAGGGATGAGGCCCGCTCGAAGGTTGGTGTCCCCCACTCGCTTGGCCTGCCACCACGTGGGATCGTCCTGACTCACCACCTCCAGGACCTGCCTGCGCTGGAAGGGCAGGCCTGCCTCCTGGCAGGGAATGGCCCGGTCTTCCCGAGGGTTGTAGTGGAAGAGGGCCCGCATGAACACCTGCAGGGGAGGAGCCAGGTGAGACAGCCTGAAAGCACTGACATGTCTGTGCCACACGGAAGGCCGAAGGAGGCTGTTCACAATTAGGAAGAACAAGCAGTGTCAAGAAAAGAAGGCTAATCAGAAACCCACCACACCTATTTTCTTACTGTTGTTCAATCATTTTTAATATCCCACTCGGGAAATCCATCAAGAATCCAAAAAATGGGGACTTGCCTGGTGGTGAAGTAGTTAAGACTCCACCCTCTGAAATGCAAGGGGCCCGGGTTCAAACCCTGGTGGGGGAACTAGATCCTCCATGCTACAACTAAGAGTTCACCTGCCACAACTAAGTTCCTGAATGAGGCTGCAGAGAGGAAGGAGGATCCGATTGCTGCAGTTGGGAGCCGGTGCAGTCAAATAAATAAATAAATGCTTTAAAAAACATCAACTTGCCAAGCTATTTAAAAAAGAAAGAATCAGAAAATGATTTATGGATTTCCCTTTCCAACCTAAACATCTCCTTATTAACCTGACCTGCTGTTAGACAATAGTACGAATCTTCTGGCCATATATTAATATTATGAGGACAGGGACCCTCATTTAGCCATACATCTCACCAAGCTCCCAGGCACTCAAAAGAAGGCCAGCCCTGACCAAGGATCTAGCTAAAAGAAAAATATTCAGAAATGATGGACTAAGAGACAGGCTACCCATTTTGTCCTCTAGGAAAACCAAATCCTCTCCCTGTATCAAGTTAGAACCTGCAGAAGCTGCATATGGAGACCATACCAGCTTGTCTCAGGAAGAACAACTTTCCATCAGGTATTATGTGTGCCCTGAGATTCAACTGAAGGCGCAAATAAGAAATCGTCATATGAAGATGATTTCTTCATTTGCGTAAAAAAAAAAAACCTGTCAGACATTGTCTGTTATTAATTGCCATTCAACAAATTATTTATTGACACCTACTCTATGCCAAGTGTTTTCATGCCCTATCTTTTCTGCTCCTGGTCCTGGGAGGTGGGGGCGTAAAATTCGTTTTCTTAAAAAATCAGCATGCTTCCTTCCATCTTCCATGAGAAGTATGTAATTCATTATGTTCTCCTTTTTCCCTTGGCTGCCAGAAAGTTCAGATCCAAGTTTACTGGGAAGTCAGAGTAATGCCTCTTCCATCCTCCCTACCACCATTTCAGCTCAGGGCTTACCAATCTCTCACTTGGGCTTTTACAACTCCTACCAGTTAGACAACAGTATGAATTTTCTGGCCATATATTAATATTATGAGGACAGGGACCTCATAACTAACTAACTGCTAACTTTTAGACTCCTACCAGCTGCCCTGGACCCCATCTCCACCGTCCTCCACTCACTGCCCTAGGGAGCTTTGTAAAACACAAATGTGATTTCCATTGCTTCCCTCTCAGAACCAAACAAGCAAAGAACACCAAAAATCTAAATACCTTTAAGAGCTTCTCACTGCCTCTGAGGCTGTTACTTGGCCTGTGGGGTGCCTTCCCATATTCCCCGGGGGCCTTACCTTTTCAGTGCACCCCACCCTGACTGCCTAACGACTTCCTCCAGCCACTGGGATCTGCTCTCCCCTAATCCAGCAGGGAGGAACTGCTGGGAATTAACCCCTGGGATACAGCCTGGCGAGAGTTGGTATTTAGATTCCCCCTCTCCCCAGCTCTCCTAGCTGTTAGGAGGAATGGAGGAGGCATGGTCTACAGGGGACCCCGAATTCTGAAGCAGGATTAAGCTCTGGTTGTCTGTGGTGGTAACTTGCTGAGAAGACACCCTTTGTTGCACTGGCTGCCTTCCCTTCCCCAACCGTGTTCTGGTGTTTCCTGGGGTCACTGCCAAATAAACAATCTGCACTCGAATCCATGCATTGGGGTGGGCTTCTAAAATCTAAGCAGGGATTATGCCAAAACTCTGAACAAAGCATTCAAGGACATTCAGACAGAGCCTTAACCCACCTCACCAGCACACCACCCCCTCCTCCTGGAGCCCCACACAGTGCACTTTCTCATGGACCTCATACTCCTCTCTGCCATGTCTGTGAGCCTCCGCTTATGCAGACCCTTCTGCCCGCCCTTCTCTTCTCCCTCTTCTTCTAGGCTCACTGCCAGCCCTCCTATTATGTGCCACCTTCCAAAGTGCCTAGGGACTTCCCTGGTGGTCCAGTGGTTAAGAATCCACCTGCCAATGCAGGGACACAGGTTTGATCCCCGGTCTGGGAAGATTCCATATGCCTCGGAGCAACTAAGCCCACGTGCCACAACTCCTGAGCCCTAGAGCCCCGTGCTCTGCAACAAGAGAAGCCATTGCAATGAGAAGCTCGTGAAACACAACTGGAGAGTAGCCCCTGCTCACTGCAACCAAAGAAAGCCCACATGCAGCAACGAAGACCCAATGAAGGGGAAAAGAAAAAGTGCCTAGAACTCTGCTGCAGTCCATGGGTCACAAAGAGTAAAACACACTGAGCGACTGAACTGAGACTCTGCACAGAATTTTCCTGAAGCACTTATCATGTAACAAGGAAACACTGGGTCCCCGGCCTCCCCTACTGAACCAGGGAACCTTTAAGCTACTAATCATCCTGGTCTCCAGCATCTGGCAGGGCGCTTGGCACAGAGCAGGTGCCCACCAAAGGGAGGCTCCACCAGGGATTAAACAAATGGCAGTTGCTTAATTGGGCCTGAAGCCGGAACGTTTAGTATCTTCTCCTCCTCTTCATGGCCTGGCTTTTCTACTTCAATTAGAAGAATCTTGTCTTTTATTAGTAAGCTACGTCAAATCCTGTTTAGAAGAGATGGGGTGCAAACAAATGAATCACTTGGTGACTGAATTACAGGTCTCTACCGAGCACTTGCTCTGAGGACCAGATGGATGATCTCCTTCTGAGTGACTGTTTCAAAGACAGGGCTGGAGTCCCGCCACCCCCCTTGCCCACTCCCTTGCCTTCAGCTCCCCCATACCTTGCTGTCCTTTAGGCGGTCTTCCTCCTGGGTGGCTGGGATGATTTTCAGGGTGATGGATCCCTGGGACTGCGCCTGAAAGGAGACAGCACATGACCATATCATCTCCCAGGTCTAACCCTCCAGGACATCACATGTTACCTCCCTGATCTGGAAACTCACATGCAGAAGCAAAGTTGGACGTGTGACCTCCCCTGTGACCCGCCCTTCTGTGGTGGCACCCAGGTGAATTAACTCAAGCATTTTTATGGGACAAAGGGACAGAACATTTTTCTTTTTTTTTTTTTGGCCACACCACACAGCTTGCAATATCTTAATTCCCTGACCAAGGATTGAACCTGGGCCCTGGAGAATTGAAGGCATGGAGTCCTAACCACTGCAGCACCAGGAAAGTCCCCAGAAGATTCTAAATGAGAACTTGAGAACAATGCATACAATAAATACAGCTCTCTCTCTCCCTCCTGACCTCTAGTGCCCTCAAGCACTGCCCTTCTTTTCTCTTGGGTTATTTTCATATCGTCGTTCAATTTCATTTTCCTCTTTCCTGCCTGATTTGGGGCTGGTTCCCAGCCAGCACTTCCTGTTGACCTGCATCTTCCCCAATCTCAGGTCCCCCTCCCTTCTACCAGAGACAGATCCTGCACCCCATGTGGGGGCCCATGGGGAAGCACGTGTCGGCCCATTAGAGTACATCTCACCCAATACCGTCCCTGATCCCACCTCACTCTGGAACATGGGAGGCCGGTGCCCAGAACCAGGGGAAAAGGAGAGGAGGCAGAAAGACTGAAGGGTCTGCCTGCAACCAGGGTCCCCTAAAGTTAGCAAACAGTGTCGTGCTGGAAGGGGATGCCTGAGGATTACAGAGGTAGGAACTATGACAGGGGCTTTTCATAATTTCAGTTTTGACTTCAGTTCCCAGAATGAACTGAGAAGGTCGTTTCCATCCCAGCACTGGCTACTCTAGAATCCCCTCGCAGTTGTGAAGTGCGATGCCCTCTTCCAGATGTTTACATCCTAATGATAACCATGCCTTGGTTGAGAAACCATCCCTACCCCTATTGTACAGGAAAGGAAATCAAAACTTGAGGATTTGATGACTTGTCCATCAAGGTTACACAAGACACCCCTGGTGGCTCAGTTAATAAAGAATCCGCCTGCCAGTGCAGGAGACCTGGGTTCAATCCCTGGATCAGGAAGATCCTCTGGAGAAGGAAATGGCAACCCACTCTAGTATTCTTGCCTGGGAAATCCCATGGACAGAAGAGTCTGGCAGGCTACAGTCCATGGGGTCACAAAAGAGTCAGACACAACTTAGAGTCAGACACCACCACCAGCAAGGTTGCACAACCGTAACGTGATGGAGACAAGATTCTAACCCAGGACCAGCTGACCCCAGAGC
>SJYV01054212.1:2542483-2605482 GCA_006410875.1 Neotragus pygmaeus
AAAAAAAAAAAAAAAAAAGAATGAAAAGAGAAACTAAGTGTTTTAACTATGGTAAATTTTGTTGTGTGAAACTTTTGTTGCAGTATATAAATATGCAGTCTGGGTCACATAAAACATTCTTAACATGACACAAGGTGAAAAAACTTTGATAACACTACCTCAGGGAGTTGCTTTTTAACTGGACTGTACATTGAAAACAGCTGGAAAACTTATCTGAACTTTGTGTTCACCAGGTCTTGGCTATGGTCCAGCTGATATAGGTTATTAATAAAAAGGTTCTTCAAGTAACTTTTGATTCCTTGTTAGGAACAACTGTAAAGCCTAGAAAAATACAATGTTCTAATATAGATATTTAAAATTAAAGGCCCAAAGTCTGGGTGTCAGTGCTCCAAGTTCTTGATTTAAAAAAAAAAAAACGTTCCTGTGGTTGAACAAGAGTTGCAAACAATTAATTAAAAACACTACTCCAAAGACAAAGAAACAAAGTTGCCTGGGCACTTAAGCCATCATGAGGAACACTGTGGTTAAAATATAGATAAGTTCACAGACCTTAACTCTGAGCTCTGTTGCACAACCACAAAAGGCACACTTTCTCAAGTTTACTTGTCTTGATTCCCCAATAAAACTAAGGAGAGTTCATTAATAGAACAATGAAAATTCTAACATTCATTAATAAACTTGATTTTTAACTTAAACTTGCTTATGCTTTGTGAAGACTAAGACTTCACTTTAAACAGATTTAAGATATAAACTACAAGAGGCAATAATAGGTCAAGACAGATAAGCTTCAGATGACATGCAGACACCAAATTTTTAATTATAAGAAAGATAGTAAAGGAGAAGTCACTTTATTAGCAGGGTTAATCTGAGAATTATAGGACCTAGAGAAACAGGGTGGACTACTGTACTGTTTCAACAGGTAATGAAGATTTCAAATGAGTAAAGACATCTGGGTTTTGACTCAAAGAGAAAAAGGTTTACACTCACAAACCTGAGTGATGAGATGATATAAAGCAAAACTCCTAGTGTGTTATCAGTAGATATAATAGCACAAGAGGCTATTACTGTTGATTATATGGCTCCTCTTTTAAAATATTCTCATTAAAAAAAAAACTGAACTCAGATTAGAATCTATTACGATATACTAATGACCTGAGATATTCACCCTGTGCCTCAGTTTCAGCTGTAAAATGAAAGGCTTGGCATAACTAAAAGGTCTCTTTCAGTAATGACTTCCAATGTCCTATGTTCCATGTGAGAAAATTGAAAAGAAAATAAAACCATAACCTGTTAAAAATAATAAAACAACCAAACTAGCACACTTAAGGAACTACAAGAAAAACTTGATAATCACTTATAACTGGAATCTTGACACTGAACAGATCTACNAAAGTTTCTTGAGTCCTTGCTACTTGCCAGGCACTGTGTTAAGTATTTCCCATGTATGCCACGTCACTTCAGTCGTGTCCGACTCTGTGAGACCCCATAGACGGCAGCCCACCAGGCTCCCCCGGCCCTGGAATTCTCCAGGCAAGAACACTGGAGTGGGTTGCCATTTCCTTCTCCAGTACATGAAAGTGAAAAGTAAAAGAGAAGTCGCTCAGTCGTGTCCGACCCTTAGCGACCCCATGGACTGCAGCCCACCAGGCTCCTCCATCCATGGGATTTTCCAGGCAAGAGTACTGGAGTGGGGTGCCATTGCCTTAAATTCTCACAAAACCTGGTGAGGTCAGTACTATTGTGCCCATTGTACAGAAGAGGAACGTGCAGACGGAGGAGCTGGTGTGAGAACCCAGGTAAACACTTAATCACCTGTTCCTGCCTCCCATGCCAGTTCTCTGCGGGTCACTGTGCCAGGTGGGCCCTGAGGACCCGGCCCCTTCCTCCTGGGGCAGCCCACTTGGGCCCCTGCAGCTCCAGGCACTGCACATCAGCAGAAATGGGAACACGAGTGGACCGCAGCCACGCCAGGACTGGTAGTTGTGCCAGTGGCCCCGTGGGCTTCTTCTGGTTCAGGGCATCTACGCTCTGGGGGACATGAAGACCTTGCTTATATCTGGGGGGTCCACTCTCACCGAGAAGTGCTCTAATGTGTGAAAAACTGACCTCATTCTCAGCAAATCAAAGAACTGAACATCAGAAGAACTGAACTTCTTATGGAGATGTCCAGATTTGACAAACCTACTTGGCAAACACTTTTTATTGAGATGGTGGCACTTAGGTGCTATCTGGGGCAAAGGGATGTATCAGGAAAGGTTTCTTACCTCCTTCCCTCTCACTGCTTCTCAGTCCCTTTCCTGAAAACGAGTTGTATCCATTTAACTTTACAGAGGAATAAAAATCAAGGAATCATACTAGCTGCAACTTCTCACCAGCTATCCATTATACCCAAGCATACTCAGTCACTTCATTTGTACTCAACTCTTGGCAACCCTATGGAGTGTAGCCCGCCAGGCTCCTCTGTCTGTGGGATTCTCCAGGCGTAAATACTGGAGTGCCCTCCTTCAGGGGATCGTCCCAACCCAGGGATCTAACCCGAGTCTCTTCCGTCTCCTGCTTTGGCAGGCGGCTTCTTTTCCACGAGCACCACCTGGGAAGCCCCATGCATTTCACACAAGGTTGTGTACATATGTGGATGCGACCTCTTCCATTTGTTCCACTCTTATCCTCTCCACTGTGTCCACAAGTCCACCCTCTACACCTGCATCTCCATTCCTTCCCTGGCCCTCTGTGATGACCTAGAGAGGTGGGAGGAAGGGAGCCTCATGAGGGAGGGGATGTAATTATGGCTGATTCGAGCTGTTGTACAGCAGAAAGCAACACATTGTAAAAATTAAAAAACAAACAAATGAAAAAAAATTATTAACTAACTCTGTGGGCTGAATGTATTAATACACCTCTTGTGCATGAGGACTTAAGTTTCTTTACATGTAAAAAGTTGGATGAAATAAGCTTCAAGACCCCTTTGAGATGTAAGATGTAAAGGGACTGTGTTTTATCTGTACCTGTATGGATTCTTCTGGTCCTGAGTCCTTATCAATGTCCCACAAATTAAGATTCTGCAGCTTTTAGTTCCATTTGTTAAAAAAAACAACAACAACTCTACTTTTCAGTGTAAAACCAGTTAGTAACTGCAGAATTGTTATAACCTTTACATTACAATTTAACATAACCTTGGACTGTACCCCCGGCCCCACCCTCACCCACATGGTTTCATTTGCCTCCGCCCTGGCTTTGCCACAATCTGGCACAGTGGTGAGCATTTTGGGGCATCAAAAGAGGGGACTTGCCCAACAGACAATGCCTCAAAAGGGCAACTTTATATATTTATTTCCTCAAAATGTCTAGGTTTGTTTACCATGTGTTTTCAGGTCCTGCTTCCAGTGTTGAGGAAATTCTGGGCTTCTAGGAAGAGAGACAAGCAGGCATGGGAGATGCATTTTGAAGCAACTTATACCCCAAGATAGATCTGCTGATCAGAAGACTCTCAGGTACCCAGTCCTCCCAGAGTCAGGGACTCTTGTGGCTTAGGCTGGCTCTCTGTGGACAAGCTCTGGCTTCCCCACTATGAATACAGAACAGAAGCTAGACAGAACAGAGCTAGACACAGATGGGCAGAAGGGAAGTGTGACACTCAGAAGTCATCCGAAGGGCTTTCCCAAACCCTCGGAGCATGCTGACTCTGCCCAGGCCTTCCACCCTCTAGAATACCTGCTTCTCCAGCTGCCTGGGGGGCAATCTGGGACATGTGTCTGGGATTCCACAATCCCCGTGTCCCTTCTGTTCAAGCTTTGGTGATCCGCTGCAAACATCCCGGTGTGGCAGGGTGCAGCTGCAGCTGGCAGTGGATAAACCCCAGTCCTTCCTCGAGCACACGGACACTAGCTGAGGGTGCACCCTGGGGCCTTTACGCTTCTCACTGACGTATTTTCCATGGGTGAGTTCATGCCCTCTTTCCAGCTGCCCACTGGACATTTCCACCTAACCGTCCATAGGCACCTCTCACTCAGCGGGCCCTCAGCTATGTTCATGAAGCCTCCCTGCTCCTCACCAACCCGCCTTTTCTTAGTAAACGGCGTCCCGTGCATCCAGCCGCCCAAGGTAGACAACGCATTCATTTCCGCCCTTGGCTTGCACCCCTTGCATCCGGCTGGTCAACAAGATAGTTCCTTTTATCACATTCCTGCCATGTTTTCTGTGCTTCTGCTCCCTGACTCTGAAGGCCACTGCAGCCATAGGCCCCATCACCTCTTTCATGAGCCACTGTGAAAGCTTCCTGGGCCGCCCCGTCTGTCTGTCCTCCATGCTGCTGCTGGAGGGACCGCCAAGCAAATAACATCAGGGCAGCCCTCTGCCTGTGTCCCGGGAGACTCCTGCAGCCCCAGCCATGATGTCTGCAGGGCTGACGCATCTCCTAATTCAGCTCCTGGGTGCTGGGAGGTCCACCTTTCCTTCCCCTTCAACTAGAGCAGACAGACCTATATCGTATCTGCTTTCTGTATTGGTTTCCTCATTATATTCTATTTCTGTTTTTAAATTTTTATTTACTTATTTTAATTGGAGGCTGATTACTTTATTGTGGTGGTTTCTGCCATACATTGACATGAATCAGCCATGGGTGTACATGTGTCCCCTATTCTGAACCCCCCTCCCACCTCCCTCCCCAGCCCATCCCTCTGGGTTGTCCCAGTGCACTGGCTTTGAGTGCCCTGTTAAAATGTTTATTTATTATTTATTTGCTTGGCTGCACTGGGTCTTAGTTGCAGCACGTGAGATCTTAGTTCCCTGACCAGGTGTTGAACCCGGGCACCCTGTATTGGGAGCCACAGGTCCCCCAGGGAAGTCCTCCATTTTCTAAAATGATCCACTATTTACAACCACTAAAAAAAAAAAAGAAGTAACAATCAGCTAGCAAATGGTTACTGAGTTGTTCTAAGCAGTCCCAGGTTAAGTTTCCAATATTCCTGATATTGTATTCCAGTCGTCATGGTATTGCGCTGTTGGTGGTGTGCTGTGGAAAGGACATGGGATACTTAAGCTAATGGATCTGAAATCCTGATGCTAACTGTGTATCGAATGATGCAACCCAGGTAGGTTTCTGGGCCTCTGCCATTGGATATGCCATTAAATGTTCTTTTCCTCTCGAATATTAGGGTTGTGTGGCTAAATAAAACCTGTCAAGAACTGAAATCAGTTGTGCCCACTCTACACAAAATTAGGACATGCTGGCAGGCCTCTGCAGTAGAAACTCTACACGTAATCCGTAAGAACTGGCCCTCTTATAGACCCAGCTAGGCCCAGAGCTGACCGGTGACCCTAAAGCACTCAGAGACTTCGGAGTACCACATAAACACTCCCACCACGAGAACTGGGTCGGCAGACTTCTTAGACTATAAATATAGTGTGCCGTTTTCTTGTTTGTTGAGGCTGTTTGTACAAACCATGCCAGCACGTTACTGAGTCACCACGGTCTAGTCAGCGGGTCCTTAATTACCTTTCTAAACACAGGCACGCAAAAGAACAGGTCAAAGAGTCTAACTGTCAGGACCGGCTGTGGGGGCCCACTGCATTAGGAACTATGCCTTATAGTTACTCAGAATTTCAAGATGGCAAGAGCAGAACCTGAAATCCGCTTTGGATCCCCATACCAACCTGTTAACTATTAATATTTATGGCCTGGAAATGTGGTTTTTCTAATTTGTGACAGATGCCTGTCTAGAGATTCCACCGGGTTGCCTGAAAGGACTTACAGAGGGCTGCTAAGAGCAAAGTTCAGGGAGGACGTTGTGATTAATTAGGAGTTAACGGACCTCCCTGGTGGTCCAGTGGTTAAGAATCCGCCTGCCAATGTGGGGACACAGGTTCAATCCCTGCTCCAGGAAGCTCCCACGTGGGCCCATGTGCCACAGCTACTGAGCCTGCATGCATAGAGCCTGTGCTCCCCAACAAGAGAGAAGAGCAAGAAAGAAATTGAGGAAGTGAAGTCGCTCAGTCCTGTCTGACTCTTTGCGACCCCATGGACTGTAGCCTACCAGGCTCCTCCATCCGTATGATTTTCCAGGCAAGAGTACTGGAGTGGGTTGCCATGTCCTTCTCTAGGGGCTGTTCCCGACCCAGGGATCGAACCCAGGTCTCCTGCACTGCAGGCAGACGCTTTACCCTCTGAGCCACCAGGGAAGCCCAGCGAGAGAAGCCACTGCAATGAGAAGCCCAAGCACCACAGCTGGAAGAGCAGCCCCTACTTGCTGCAGCTGGAGAAAGCCTGCGTGCAGAAACAAAGACCCAGCACAGCCAAAAATAAAATAGAATAAATTTTAAATTAGAAGTCAAGCTTAACATTAGGCTGATATCTCCGTCCCACATAGAGAAACATGGGGGCAAGCAGCAAAAGCCTCCTGGCTGATACTTGCTGGAGCTACCAAGCTCCCGTCCCCTGGTGGGGCAGGGAGGGGGCTCACAGGGATCTGCCCGCCCGGGGGAGGTGCGCTGGGATGAGATGATGGAGGGGGACCATGTGAAGGGGCACACGTGGTACAGAGCAGCACGTTAACCCTGCCCGTCCTCGCATGTGCTGTCCTTCACAAATATCAGGAGCTCTGTTTTTACCCTCGAGAGCACGGTGTCTTCTTTTTTTTTTAATTTCCTAATGCTTTGAAAAATCTAATGAAAATCAGGGTCCCTGCCACCCTCATGCACTCACAGCCAGTCTTTTACATACAACTTCCTGCAGCCTATTCTTAGTTAATAGTGGACCTATTGGTTTAGTTTGCTGAAACTGGAGTGACTCATTTCGACAATCGATTTTTCAAGTTCAGTTGTTCTAAGAAGGCAGACAGGCAGGTACCTACCTTTGACTGGCTTTGCTAAAAGTGCCATTCTCAGGTCCTGAAGGGACACACCCAAAACCCCAGCCCGCTTGGGGATGGCACTCGGCTTGCCCCAGATAACCGCCACAGGTCATCAGGCACAGGTCAAGCGCTGCTTCACGTACAGAAGGGCCTATGTTTATTTGGGGTTTTCCAAGCTAAGGGCTGTGATCAAGCAGTGGGTCATACCGTTAATGCAGTTGGTCTAAATTAACTCTTTTTTAACACTGAAAAAAGAATAAAACAGAAAATAGCAAGGTATTTCATATACTCAAGTTCTGTTTCATTAAACTATCTGAGTATTTGTATACACTGAGTTCCCATGCAAAATGTATTCCTTACTGTGAGTTGCAGGGGGGTAACAAGTTTGAAAACTATTGATTTATTCAAAGTTGTAGCTGGCACGTAACAGGCCCTCAAACGTTTGTTGAGTAAATAAACACACACACATATATATATATATATATTATACCACTTCCCTTGTGTGGCTCAGCTGGTAAAGAATCTGCCTGCAATGTGGGAGACCTGAGTTCAATCCCTTGGAGAAGGGAAGGGCTACCCACTCCAGTATTCTGGCCTGGAGAATTCTATAGACTGTAGAGTCCACGGGGTCGCAGAGAGTCTGACATGACTGGGCACCTTTCACTTCACTGCATATATTATACCTGTAACGGAGCCTAAATACATCATGAGTCATTTAACACTGTCATTTCCACCCTCCCAGAGCTGTTTCAGGGTCCCTGATCAGACCTAAATCTCTTTTCTTGGCGTTTAAAAATTTTCATTTGTACTGCTGGGAGGTCTGAGGTAATAAAAAGTGAGTTTTGTTTAGCTTAGACTTGGGGGAAAGAAACTTTCTTGTTTCAGTGGAGAACAGTAGCCTAGTCACTGAGCTAAAAAAGCAACAGGCTTTTCTCTTTTTAAAGAGAGAATGGTAGTATGGAGAGGTGAAGCAGAAGGCAGGGGAGTATCCAGCTTTCCTTTTCTCCTCCCTCCCTCCCTTTTATACTTCCCTCCATCCTCCAGTTCGCTTCAATTCAGTCCAGTCCCTCAGTCATGACTGACTCTTTGTGACCCCATGGACTGCAGCACATCAGGCTTCTCTGAGAGCTTGCTCAAATTCATGTCCCTCAAGTCAGTGATGCCATTCAACCATCTCATCCTCTGTTGTCCACTTTTCCTCCTGCCTTCAATCTTTCCCAGCATCAGGGTCTTTTCAAATGAGTCAGTTCTTTGCATCAGGTGGCCAAAGGACTGGAGCTTCAGCTTGAGCATCAGTCCTTCCAAAGAACATTCAGGACTGATTTCCTCTAGGATGGACTGGTTGGATCTCCTTGCAATCCAAAGGATTCTCAAGAGTCTTCTTCAACACCAGTTCAAAAGCATCAATTCTTCAGTGCTCAGCTTTCTTTATGGTCCAACTCTTACATCCATACATGACTAGTGGAAAAACCATAGTTGACTAGATGGACCTTTGTTGACAAAGTAATGTCTCTGCTTTTTAATATGCTATCTACGTTGGTCATAGCTTTTCTTCCAAGGAGCATGCGTCTTTTAATTTCATGGCTGCAGTCACCATCTGCAGTGATTTTGGAGCCCCCCCAAAATAAAGTCTCTCACTGTTTCCATTGTTTCCCCATCTATTTGCTATGAAGTGACAGGACTGGATACCATGATCTTCGTTTTTTGAAATGTTGAGTTTGAAGCCAGCTTTTTCACTCTTCTCTTTTAGCTTCATCAAGAGGCTCTTTAATTCTTCTTCACTTTCTGCCATAAGGATGGTGTCATCTGCATATTTAAGGTTATTGATATTTCCTCCCAGCAATCTTGATTCCAGCTTGTCCTTTATCCAGGCCAGCATTTCTCATGATGTACTCTGCATATAAGTTAAATAAGCAGGGTGACAATGTACAGCCTTGTTGTACTCCTTTCCCAATTTGGAACCAGTCCTTTGTTCCATGTTTGGTTTTAACTGTTGCTTCTTGATCTGCATACAGGTTTTGAAGGAGGCAGGTAAGGTGGTCTGGTATTCCCATCCCTTTAAAAATGTTCCACAGTTTGTTGTGATCCACACAGTAAAAGGCTTTGGCTTAGTCAATAAAGCAGAAGTAAGTGTTTTTCTGGAATTCTCTTGCTTTTTCTACGATCCAACAGATGCTGGCAATTTGATCTCTGGTTCCTCTGCCTTTTCTAAATCCATGTTGAACATCGAGAAGTTCTGGGTTCATGTACTGTTGAAGCCTAGTGTGGAGAATTTTGAGCATTACTTTGCTGGCATGTGAGATGAGTGGAACTGTGTGGTAGTTTGAGCATTCTTCGGCATTGCCTTTCTTTGGGGTTGGAATAAAAATTTACTTTTCCAGTCTTGTGGCCACTGCTGAGTTTCCCAAATTTGCTGGCATATTGAATGCAGCACTTTCATAGCATCATCTTTCAGGATTTGAAATAGCTCAGCTGGAATTCCATCACCTCCACTAGCTTTGTTCGTAGTGATGCTTCCTAAGTTCCACTTGACTTGTGTTCCAGGATATATAGCTCTAGGTGAGTGATCACACCATCATGGTTATCTGGGTCATGAAGATCCTTTTTGTACAGTTCTCCTGTGTATTTTTGCCACCTCTTCTTAATATCTTCTGCTTCTCTTAAGAAATGAAGAGAAGTCGCTCAGTCGTGTCCGACTCTTTGCGACCCCATGGACTGTAGCCCACCAGTCTCCTTGTCCATGGGATTTTCCAGGCATGAATACTGGAGTGGGTTGCCATTTCCTTCTCCAGGGGGGTCTTCCTGACCCAGGGATCAAACCCAGGTCTCCCACACTGTAGGCAGACGCTTTATCGTCCAAGCTACCAGGGAAGGTCCATATCATTTCTGTCGTTTACTGCCCATCTTTGCAAGAAAAGTTCCCTTGGTATCTCTAATTTTCTTGAAGAGATCTCTAGAGTTTCCCATTCTATCGTTTTCCTCTATTTCTTTGCATTGATCACTGAGGAAGGGTTTCTTATCTCTTCTTGCTATTCTTTGGAATTCTGCATTCAGATGGATATATCTTTCCTTTTCTCCTCTGCCTTTTGCCTCTCTTCTTTTCACAGCTCTTTGTAAGGCCTCTTCAGACAACCATTTTGCCTTTTTGCATTCCTTTTTCTTGGAGATAGTTTTAATCACCACCATACAATGTCACAAACCTCCATCCATAGTTCTTCAGGCACTCTGTCTATCAGATCTAATCCCTTTAATCTATTTGTCATGTCCACTGTAAGGGATTTTGCTGGGAGCCAGCGTGAGGAACTCCGCCCATGGCAAATGTCATGAGGAAGGAGGCTTGGCATATGCAAAGGCGTGATCAAGCCTCAGGAAACCCCCTGTTCCCGAGCATCTACCCCCCAAACCAGAGTCTATCTACTTTACTGTTTTATGCTCCCACCTACACCTCTGACTTTATGGGGGGCTGTTCCCCACCGGTTCTCTTGGAGGAGTAAATGTACAGCTCCAAGTCAATAAAAATTCCTGGGCATGACAAGAGTGTTTCAACTTACGAACTCCTCTGAAGGTTATCTAGCCTGCCTGTACAGGTTGGTCTGGCCACATGTGATTGTTTATAGCCTCCCAACCTNACTTTGGCCACCTGATGCAAAGAGCTGACTCATTTGAAAAGACCCTGATGCTGGGAAAGATTGAAGGCGTGAGGAGAAGGGGACGGCAGATGATGAGATGGTTGGATGGAATCATCAACTCAATGGGCATGAGTTTGGGTAAACTCCAGGAGCTGGTGATGGACAAGGAAGCTTGGCATGCTGCAGTCCATAGGGTTGCAAAGAATCAGACACGACTGAGCAACTGAACTGAACTGAATACATTAATGTTATCTAATAATATCTCATACTCTAATAAATTAATATTCACTATATTAAACATAACTATTATTAGCATTTAGTTGTGTTTTCTATTTTTTTCCTGTGAATGTGTCTGTTTTCATAACTATGGTAATTTTTATATTATTCTGACATATATGTAATTTTATATGCAACTTTTAAAATGTAACATTGTATGTAAATATTTTCCATGTTATTGTAGCTTTCCTCACCACCTGCGTGACATTTCCTTGAATGGCTATACCTGATGATATATGTACTCTTCATATGCTTATGCGCACTCGGTTGTGATCAATTTTTTTTGACCCCATGGACTGTAGCCCACTAGGCTTCTCTGTCCATGGAATTTTCCAGGCAAGAATACTGGAGTGGGTTGCCATTTCCTTCTCCAGAGGATTTTCCCAACTCAGGGATCACATCTGTGTGTCTTTTGTCTCCTGCATTGTCAGGCAGATTCTTTACCAGTCAGTCAGTCGATTTTAGTGCAATTAAATGTACTAGGCATTTCAGTTGTTTTGAAGGTTTTATAAATATAATTGACTGAAAATACACGAATAGTTTAGCAAGTGTCTATTGGCACCTGGCATATATTGTATCTAGATTATCTAGTGAGCTTAAAATCCTTTATAGATGTATCGATCTAGGATTTCTAAAGAGGTATATGATGGGAGTGGAGGGGTGCGACCACAATAAAATCATCCAATAAAGGGTCTCTAGGAAGCAAACAAGGAAGAGACTTGGCCTGTCAGCCTCTACCATGGAAGAGCTTCTGGGGAAGCAGCAGGGCTGGTCCCAGAGGTAGCTGGAGCCCTGGAGGCCAGGATGAGAGGCCACTGCCCTGGTCGTGGTCCTTTGACCACCAGCGAGGGCCTTGCATCCCTGTTTCCTCATCTAAATCTGGGAATGGTGGGTCTTCCCTGGTGGGCTAGTGGTTAAGAACCTGCCTTGTGATGCAAGGGACACAGGTCTGATACCTGGTCAGGAAACTAAAATCCCACATGCTGCAGAGTAACCAAGCCCATGCACCTCACCTACTGAGCCCACGCACCTCACCTATTGAGCCCACATGCCACAACTAGAGAGCTGTTGTGCCACAACTAAGATCCAACATAGCCAAATAAATAAATAAATATTTAAAAACTAAATGAATCTGAAAGGATGCCTATCTCGGAAAACTATGGTGAGGGATGAACGAAATACTCAAAAGCACTTAGTAGGGTGCTTGTCTCAGTGTGAGCATGCATTAAAATTTAGAAAAGACTATGGTATAAGCAATCATAGAGGTTGGGGGGCTGCCTACTCCTATCACTTGCTAGACTTAGGGCTCATTTGCCATGTGCCTAAGTATTTGAAGCTATAAATCAAATTAACAGATTGTCAAGAAAAACTTTTATCCTTACATCTTAATAACCTTCACTCACAAAAATAGAGAAATATACATAAAACTATGGTATTTCTATGACTAAAATTGAGTAAAGTATTAAAGACAGGGGAGGGACTTCCCTAGTGGTTTAGTAGTTAAGAATCTGCCTTTCAATACACAAGACAAGAGTTCCATCCCTGGTTGGGAAACTAAAATCCCACATGCCTCAGAGCTACTAAGTCTGCACGCCTCAGTGAAGACCCAGCGAAGCCAAAATATTTTTAAAATAAAATAAAAGGGAATCTGATCATGTGTAAGGCTATCTGAGATATTATTTGGATGAGTAGTGGGAATAAAAACATATAAATTCATAAACTATGATATATTTATTTAATAGCACTCATTTTCTTGCCTGTATTTCAGCACTATCTTTAATGATATTTTCATAATGAAGATTTTCCAAAGTCTGTGTTTCATTAATAGCAGTAATCTAACAGATTAAAAATAAATGTAATTGTATTAAAATATACAAAATCTGAATATATATTAATCAATATGTAAATTAATGTTAATATAGGAAGATAACAATTTAATTATTTTAGATGTTTCCAGAAAAGTAATTTTTCTTCCAAAATATTCAAAATTACCCATTTTAACCAAAATGCAAAAATATATTTTAATTAATAAATATCAATTTTTTAATTATTTAAATATGGAGATGTTTACAATTTTTAAAGATTTAATTATATTTTATGCGTTTTTGTATAAAAATAAAACTACATGCAACTCTAGCAAAATCCATTTTTATTTTATATGTCACATATATTATATCTCAGTTCAGTTCAGTTCAGTCGTTCAGTTGTCAGTCATGTCCGACTCTTTGCGACCCCATGAATCCGCAGCACGCCAGGCCTCCCTGTCCATCACCAACTCCCGGAGTTCACTCAGACGCACGTCCATCGAGTCCGTGATACCATCCAGCCATCTCATCCTCTGTCATCCCCTTCTCCTCCTACCCCCAATCCCTCCCAGCATCAGAGTCTTTTCCAATGAGTCAACTCTTTGTGTGAGGTGGCCAAAGTACTGGAGTTTCAGCTTCAGCATCATTCCTTTCAAAGTAATCCCAGGGCTGATCTCATTCAGAATGGACTGGTTGGATCTCCTTGCAGTCCAAGGAACTCTCAAGAGTCTTCTCCAACACCACAGTTCCAAAGCATCAATTCTTTGGCACTCAGCTTTCTTCACAGTCCATCTCTCACATCCATACATGACCACTGGAAAAACCATAACCTTGACTAGATGGACCTTTGTTGGCAAAGTAATGTCTNTGTCCAATTCTGTTGCTTCCTGATCTGCGTACAGGTTTCTCAAGAGGCAGGTCAGGTGGTCTGGTATTCAATCTCTTTCAGAATTTTCCACAGTTTATTGTGATCCACACAGTCAAAGGCTTTGGCATAATCAATAAAGCAGAAATAGATGTTTTCTGGAACTCTCTTGCTTTTTCGATGATCCAGCGGATGAACTATGTTATTGTTGTTCAGCTTCTAGGTCATGTCCAGCTTTTTGTGACCCCATGGACTGCAGCATGCCAGGCCTCCCTGTCCCTCACTGTCTCCTGGCATTTGAACTAGAACTATATTTATATACAAAAGTAAGGAAAATAAAAGTCATGTAATATTGCAAAATGTTGGCCAATATATATGCTCAACTGTTGCACACATTGTATGTAGTTGTTTTAGTACCACCCAGAACGCTTAGTTGGACTGCGAAAGGAAACAAGAAAATGGACTTCTGGCACTATTGCGAAATAATTCTTCATTATGCAAGAATTTATTACATCCTTGCTCTATGAGAGGAAGAACTTAACAAGGTAATGAATTTGTATTTTCTCTTATCTCAGCACTTCTGCCGCTTGAATCCTGTCTACACTCCAAATAATGGTCATTTTTGAAGTCAGCAGTGATGCACACACATCTTCTGGGGACTCAGATTCAGGGCCTTTTATTTATCAGAGATATAAAACTGTGGATTGAGCAGTCCTGGTCACCAGAGTGGATGTTTAGGATTACAGGTTGTTCTGCCTGCCCTGAGCACTGACTTCAAGTGTTGGTTACCATGTGTATTTCAGTGTGTGTGTGTGTGTGTGTGTGTGTGTGTGTCTGTATCTGGGTGCCCTTGAAACTGTGGGGCTGGGTCAGAGCCTCTCTTGACCATATCTAAAGGCAAGCTAGCAATAAAAAATAAAGAGCAATATTACAGCCAAACATTTATTGGGATAAATTTTCTGCAGTATGCAAATCCTTCTTGCAAATACCATTATCCACATCACTTCCCATGTTGATGTTGAATCTATTCTAGAGCATTTCTCAGTGCCTTACCCACCCTGGATGGCTTGACTTTCAAAGACTGGATTGTGTCCATTGGGACATTAGCTTGTTAGAGAAAGCAGATGAGAGAAGGCCCCTTGTTTCCCACCACCAGGACCAATTCCAGAATTGGACAACCTGCCCTTGAAACATAGCTGCCCATCTGGAGAGAAGGCCCCAGGACACAAAGAGGGGCCAAAGCTGATCCAAATGCCACTCAGAAGCACTGATGTGTTCATTAAGAATCTCTTTGAATCTTACCCCTTTTTTCATTATCTCTGAAACTCAGTTGAGCTTTACTTCCTACCAGAAGCTTCCAGCCATTTGTTAGGGGAACATGACTTTAAGGAAATAAGACAGAAGTATGTTTGAATATGAAGCAGTTATTTTTGCAGCTCAGCTGTGATATGATAATATCACTGTTTGCAGAGCTGGGACTCTGGGCTCTCAGGCGGGCTAGTATAGAAAGCTGAACTGGCCAGCAAAGGTGGGCAAAACCACAGAGGCAGGCCCTGAGCCCAGCCCAGCCCCAGGAGAAGGGGCCAACTGTCCACTTGTCTAGGAAAGAGCAAAAGCTAACATACTCGGCTTTAAAATCTTTCTGTAAAATATTCACCTTTTTCTTTAGAAGTAGTTTATACACTTACCACCTGCTTACCTTTGATTTCTAATTAGCCTACACTAGATTTTTAGAAGGCCCCTCTCTACCCTGGGTTTAGTCCATTGTTTAAATATAATATCATCATTTCAGGCACTTCCCTGGTTGTCCAGTGGTTGAGAATCTGCCTGCTAATACGGGGACACGGGTTCGATCCCTGGTCTGGGAAGATTCCACATGCTGCAGGGCAGCAAAGCCCATGTGCCGTAACTACTGAGCCCATGCACTCTAGAGCCCGTGCTTTGCAACAAGAGAAGCCACCACAGTAGGAAGCCCTCGCACCACAGCTAGAGAACAGCCCCTGTTTGTGCAACTAGAGAAACACCCGTAAACCCTGTGCAGCCCCCCAAAAACATCACTTCAAAATGATAACTTTTCTTGTTAAATTAAAGCAGTGACTTTATTTTCCTTCTATTCTACCTTAGGTTTTAAATCATCCTTCTTCTGAGATGTGTTTAGGGCAGTGTTTATATTTATATTTATTTCAGGAATATTGGGGGTGGGGTCAAGGAGAAGTGGAGGAGAATAAACCTATGGTCATGCTGGGAGACAGCAAATCACTTCCACAAATCTCTCCTGAGAGGCTATCACGTGTCTCATACTGCTCTGGTGGCCCATAGTCTCCTGAGCTGGTTGTCATCTAGGAAGAAAGAGGAACCCCGTATATGAATGACTGAAAATCATGGGAGCCCCAGGTGAAGTTATAAGAGAAGAACAGGGTAAACGATCTTCAGCTCTTCATATGGATCAGGAAAAGTTTCTTGCTGAGTGTTTTAAAACAAAAGAAAGAAAGTCTTCACCAAGGTCTGGAAAGGCCGGTTGCTTGGGACAGGATGAATGGGGCACTCTGATCTCAGCCTTGTTGGGTGGTTTGGATGAGACACATGGGCATCAGGGAACATGAGGGTTTTAAGTAGGGAGGGTCCACTGATTAAGATTCCCACTTAGTTTGATTTTGTTTTGAGTTTTGTTTTGGCCATGCCAGGCAGCATGTGGGACCCTCGTTCTGCGACCAGCGATTAGACCCATGCTCCCTGCGTTGGAAGCACAGAGTCTTAACCACTAGACTACCAGGGAATTCATGAGAGCTTTATTTAGGAAGTAAATCAGACAACAGAGTGTCCAGCAGACTAAAGTTGAAAAGGTAGGAGATAAAGAAGCCTGCTGATTATGATGGCATCTTGGCTTGGAAGGAGTAAGAATCTGAGCTTAGAGAAATAGTAGGACACTAGCCAAGGATTTCTGGGTCTACTTGTAGGTATCTGCACAGCCTTCAAGACCCAAGGATCCTTCTGCTCCTGCCCACATGTTTATTTTTGTGTTTGATGCACGTAAATTGCAAGCACGTCAGTCACTCAAAAGTGTGGACTGTGTGGACGTGATCAGCAGAACAAACTTGGGTCCCAGGTTGGGACATTCAACATCAGCAAGGGTTGGAGAGGTCGCAGAAAGAGCACAGCTCTGATATTGGTGGAGGCATAGGTGAGACTCATAAACAAAGGAATGATCACCAGAAAATTCTAGTGGACTGAAGAATAAGAGAAGAAAAGCCAACATGCACGTGGCAGTGCCGAAGACCGGGTGACAGGACAACAGAAACACCAGACAGGTGTGAGAGCTCAGCTTGTGTGAGACGTTGCTCTGGCACTTGGGGGCTGAGGCCCTGGGCAGAGATGTTGGGTCAGTTTGTTGCGTTTCCTGGGCATCCAAGTCTGAGGCTGCAGTGTGTGCACGTGCAGGACGATTATTGAAGAATGCTCTTGGGAAAAAAGAAGGAAATAGCAACTCACTTCAGTATTCTTGCCTGGGAAATCCCACCGACCGAGGAGCCTAGCAGGCTACAGTCCTTGCAGTTGCAAAGAGCTGGACATGATTTAGTGACTAAATACACACCGCACACAGCTTGGGAACATGTCCTGTTGGGGAGTAAAGGAAGCAGAACTGGGGAAAGGAGTTGAACTGGGAAGCAGGTGCAGCAGAGGCCTCATCCAAACTCACGGGAGCTCTGGAGCTGGGATGGCCCTTTGGACTCGGCCCCAGTGAGTCTAGACGCCTGGGTCTTTGTGTTCCACGTGTACAATCACTGGATGTGGGTGGGGGTGCTGGTTGTTCAGTGACTCCCGTAAGGCAGGGCAGGTCCTTGGGAGTCTCAGCCAACCCTTCCTGCAGCCAGGGGAATGAGAATGGGGTGCCATGGCATCTACTGCTGGGGATTAACCTTGTCTGTTTGGAGACTCCTGGGGGAGACACTGGCAGAGGGAATGCTATCATTTAGAGCTGCGAGCTCATCAAAGCTGAGAGTGCAAAGCCAGCAGCTGAGGGGCCACCAGATGACAAGGTCAGTGAACCCAAGAGAGACAGTGGTCCAACCTGACTACTGTGAAGTCGTTGAAGGCAGTGGTAAGGGTGAGGGGTCTGGAGTCGGACAGCTTGGTCTTTTATCTGCCACTTACCAGCAGTTTGACCTTGGATACATTACTTCATCTCTTTGCCCCTCAGTGTGTTCGTCAATTAGGGACCAAAATAGTACTTACCTCATAGAGTTGTTGGGAAGCTAAATGAGATAATGCATGCAGAGCACTTGGTGCTGGCCCATAATAAGCAGGACTCTTTAGCGGGTGACTGCTTGTGTCATTTTTGATGTTAACAATTTCACCAAACTCAGAGAAAGGCCTTAGACAAATATTGCTTGCCAGAGTCCCAGTGCAAGAGGTCAAAGAGTGAGGAAAATCAGATCAAATATGGAAGTGAGAAGGATGCATTCATGAAGGATGGGAAGTCTCAACAAATACCCAAGAGAGGGTATTGTCCCTTGCCTTTTTGTGAGGAGAGACTGGTGTTAGTGATTTTATTTATTTACTTATTAATTTTTTGGAATATGGTTACTTTACAATATTGTGTCAGTTTCTTCTGCCTAGCAAAGTGAATCAGCTATATGTACACATACATCCCCTCTTTCCTGGACTTCCTTCCCATTTAGGTCACCACAGAGTGCTGAGTAGAGTTCCCTATGCTACACAGTAGGTTCTCATTAGTCGGCTATTTTGTACACAGTACATATGTCAATCCCAATCTCCCAGTTCATACCATCCTCCCAACTTATCCCACCTCACCATTCTCTCCTTGGCATCCATGCGTTCACTCTCTACGTCTGCATCTCTATTCCTGCCCTGAAAATAGGTTTATCTGTATCATTTTGCTATATTTCACATACATGCCTTAATATGTGATATTTGTTTTTCTCTTTCTGACGTGCTTCACTCTGTATGATGGCCCCTTGTCTCTATGTGTTCTCATTTATAAGATGTATGGCCAAACCAACCCTATTAAAAAGCCAAGAGTAAAATTAAACACATTTCAGGGAGAAAGTTGATATCGTCTTCATTTCACACTATTCCTTTCAGTTCAGTTCAGTCGCTCAGTCGTGTCTGACTCTTTGGACCCCATGAATCGCAGCACGCCAGGCCTCCCTGTCCATCACCAACTCCCGGAGTTCACTCAGACTCACGTCCATCGAGTCAGTGATGCCTTCCAGCCATCTCATCCTCTGTTGTCCCCTTCTCCTCCTGCCGCCAATCCCTCCCAGCATCAGAGTCTTTTCCAATGAGTCAACTCTTCACATGAGGTGGCCAAAGTACTGGAGTTTCAGCTTCAACATCATTCCCTTCAAAGAAATCTCAGGGCTGATCTCCTTCAGAATGGACTGGTTGGATCTCCTTGCAGTCCAAGGGACTCTCAAGAGTCTTCTCCCTGTCTCTTATACACATCTTCTCCCNGCAAAGAATATAATCAATCTGATTTCGGTGTTGACCATCTGGGGATGTCCATGTGTAGAGTCTTCTCTTGTGTTGTTGGAAGAGGGTGTTTGCTATGACCAGGGCATTTTCTTGGCAAAACTTAATCAAGAAAATATATCAACCCCAAATGTGTGTGACTATAATAGTCAAATCTCAAGGTACCTAACCATCACCAGAGTAATTTAACATCACTCTTGGTATGTTGGCCAATATGGGTAAGTGAATAAAAGAAATAACAGGCATAGATACTATAAAGAAGGAGGCAGCACAGATAATAGATGTTATGTGTAGAAAACCAAGGGAATTGGCTAAAAGTAGAAATAGAAATGATGGCAAATTAAATAAGATGTTATAGGACACAATTGATATTAAAATTCAGTGACTTTTCTATGAACAAAAAGAATTATAATTCATAATGAAAGAAAAATTCCAAGCTAAAATATCTAATCAACCAAGATTAGATTAAATATCAAGTTTTAAACTGCATAGGAAACGTATTAATAAAAGACCTATTAATATATGGTAAAGGACAGATACAACAAACTGCAACTCAGGGAAAAACACAGTTCGATACCATAAATACATCAACTCATTCCAAGATAATCTCTATACCCAGTGCAATCTCAATTAGAATATAAAGAGAGTTTGCAGAAGGAACTCTAAATGGTGCAAAAATTCATCAGGGAAAATAAGCATTGGTGAATAGCAAGAAAATTCTGAAAAAGAGAAGTTATGGGACTGGACTTGGGGGCGGGAGTGGCACTAGCCCTTTCAGATACGAAACATTTCTGAGATGAAAACTATTTTTTAAAACTTTGTGCAGAGGAAAGGATCAACGGCTAGATAAATAGAATAGAAAGTACAAAAATAGTCCTCATGTATATGGTAATTTAACTTTTAAGAAAAACGACATTATAAATAAGTTGAGGGAGAGAAATAACTAAAAAATAATAATAATAATGTAACTACATGCAAAAGAATCAAACTGGCCTACTTTCTCACACTAGATACAAAAATTAGCTCAAAATGGATTAAAGACAAATGAATCCATCAAGCTCCCAGGAGAAAACCAAGGCAGCATACTCTTTGACATTGGTCTTTGCAATATTTTTTTTGGATTTGTCTCCTCAAGCAAGGGAAGCAAAAGCAAAAATAAGCAAATGGGGCTACATCACAATAAAAAGCTTTTGCACAGCAGAGGAAACTATCAACAAAAAGCTACCTACTGGGAGACAACTTTTGCAAATGATACATCTGATAAGCAGTTAATATCCAAAATATATCAAAAATTCACACAACATAAAAAAAACTCAATTAAAAAATGGGCAGAGAACTAGAATAAACATGTTTTTAAAGACAAGATGTAGATGACCACAAGCACAGGAAAACAGACTCTACGTCACTAATCATCAGCAAAATGAAAGTCAAAACCACAATGAGATATAACCTCACACCTGTGAGAATGGCTACTATAAAAAAGACAATAAATAAATGTTGGCAAGGATGAAGAGAAAAGGGAAGCTTCATGCACTGTGAATGAGAATGAAAATTAGTCCAGCCAGTATGGAAGACAGTACGGGGGCTCCTCAAAAAGTTAAAAACAGAACTGCCATACAATCCAGCAACTCTACTTCTGGGTATATTTTTCTGAAGAAGAAAAAAACACTAATTCAAAAAGATATACACACCTTTATGTTTAATGTGGGGCTTCCCAGGTGGCTCAGAGGTTAAAGCATCTGCCTGCAATGCAGGAGACCTGGGTTCGATCCCTGGGTTGGGAAGATCCCCTGGAGAAGGAAATAGCAACCCACTCCAGTATTCACCTGGAGAATCCCATGGACAAGGGAACCTGGTGGGCTACAGTCCATGGGGTCGCAAAGAGTCGGACACGACTGAGCGACTTCACTTCACTTCACTTCACTTCATGTTTAATGCAACATTATTTACAACAGCCAAGATATGGAAGCAATCTAAGTGTCCATTGATAGGTGAATGGACAAAGAAGATGGTATATGTGTGTATATATATAATATATAATGAAATCTTACTCAGCCATAAAGAGAATAAAATCTTGCTATTTGCAACAACATGGATGGACCTAGAGGTATTTGGCTAAGTTGAAGCCAGACAATGACAAGCACTATGTGATTTCACTTGAACGTGAAATCTAAAAAGCAAAACAAATGAACAAACCTAAAACAGAGGAAGACTCACAGATACAGAGAACAAATTGGTAGATACCAGAGTTGGGGTTCCCTGGTGGCTCAGATGGTAAAGAATCTGCCTGCAGTGTGGGAGACCTGGGTTCGATCCCCAGGTTGGGAAGATCCCCTGGAAAAGGGAATGCCTACCCACTCCAGTATTCTTGCCTGGAGAATTCCATAGACAGAGGAACCTGGCAGGCTACAATTCATGGGGTCACAAACAGTCAGACGTGACTGAGCAACTAACACTTTCACTTTCAGAAGGGAGAAAGTGGAAAAATGAATGAAATATGAGAGAGAGATTAAGAGGTAAAAACTTCCAGGTAAAAAATAAATGTCAGAGAGATGAAATGTACAGTATGGAGAATATAGTCAACAATATCGTAGTAACTTTCTATGGTGACAGATGGTAGCTAGACTTATCATGGCGATCATTTTGTAATGTATGAAAATATCAAATCCTTATGTTGTGCACCTGAAATTAATATAGTGTTAGATGTTTGGATGAATAAGAGTTTAGAGCTGGAGAGCTGAGAAGAGGGCCAAGCTCCAGGACAGAAAAGGTGATTCAGGTCAGTGTTGGCCAGGGTGATCGGAAGCCCAGCAAGGTCACCCACCCAGAACTTGGTCAAGACGCTCCAGCCAGGGCAGCTACAGTTGGAACAGGGAGATGAGCTTGATGCCAGAGGAATGAATGACTTGGGGGTGCATCTTTGGAGAAAGAGAAGAGTACAGGAAGCACACAGTTCACTGGTCCCTGATCCTCAAAGAGGTAACAAAGAATCTGCTTCAGGCTACAGATCTGCATCCTTTGGTTTGGCATTCATCCCAGACACTGAAGGGAACAGGGAATAATTCCAAGAGGAGAAATGGGCTGATGCCCAGACATGGGCTCACCAAGAGAGGGAGTCAGAAGGTCTGAATAAAGGGTAGGCTCAGCCAATTTACATCTCAGTGAGAATTAGGGAAAGTACTGCAAGTTTAGGGAGGGGGGGGTGTTGAGATTTTTTTTTAAGGAGTCATTTATTTATTTTTGGCCGTGCTGGGTCTCAGTTGCTGTGCGTGGGCTTTCTTTAGTTGTGACGAACGGGGCCTACTCTTCGTTGTGGTGTGTGGGCTTCTCCCTGCAGTGGTTTCTATTGTTGTGGAGCACCGGCTCTAAGCACTAGCTCAGTCAGTAGTTGTGGCACTCAGACTTAGTTGCCCCACGGCATGTGGGATCTCCCCAGACCAGGGATCGAACCTATGTCCCCTGCATTGGCAGGCGAATTCTTAAACACTAGACCATCAGGGAAGCCCCCCTTTTTATTTTTGGAGATTTCTGATAACTTTTCCTCTTTGTTGTTTTCGTTACTCCATCTCCAAAAAAAACACAAAGTTTAGATTTGTGAAATAAAATGTGCTCACGGGGCATAAACAAGACAATTTCACAAATTAATAAAAAGTAAACATCTATGTAGCCACACCCTGCAGAAGTCCCCGAGTGACTTCTGGAGATCACAACATCTTCCCACAAAGACAGCCACTACCCTACCTTGACTTTTTTTTTTTCCTACCTTGACTTTTACAGGAATTACTTCTGCTTTCCAGTTTTACCATGTAAGTATATATCCGTGCATGCTTGTGTCCTAACGCCCATCAGTCACGTCCAACTCTTTGTGACCTTACAGACTGTAGCCCGCGAATTTCCTCTGTCCATGGGATTCCCCAGGCAAGAATACTGGAGTGGGTCGCCATTTCCTCCTCCAGGGGATCTTTCCAACTCAATGTTCAAACTTGCGTTTCTTACGTCTCCGGCACTGGCAGGCAGGTTCTTTACCACTAGCACCACCTGGGAAGCCCAAGTATATATATCTGTTTTTACATTTCCTCTAAATGGAATCAGTTTCTTATATGCCTGGCTTCTTTTACTCAACATTATCTTTTTTTAGTGCGTTATCTATGTTGTCTGTAACATGCACGACATGTGCATGTAACGTGCATGACATTCTGTGGGTGTGTCTCTTTGCTCTTCATGGCATCTTTTGATGGACACTTTTTCATTTTAACGTGGTCTGATTTATCAATCTTTTCCTCTGTGGTCTGTGCTTTCTGTGTCTGGTTGAAGAACTCTTTCTCTACCCTGAGGCCATGAAGATATGTTCTATAAGCTTTGAAAAGCTTCACCATTTTTCCTTTTACATTTAGTCTTGTAATCTGCCTAGACTGACTCTTCTGTATGATGGGAGGCAGGAATCAAGTCTCATATTTTCCCTACATGTCCCAACATTACTTACTGAAAAGAATACCCCGCCCCCATTGCTCTATTGTGCCTCCTTTGAACCTAGGGAAAATGGGTCATGTCCCAGGACACAGGCTTTAGCACCTCACATATTGTAAGCAACAAACATCTGTTAAAAAAACACCGAGGTCCAGTGGTTAAGAGTCCGCCTTGCACTACAGGGGATACAAGTTCGATCCCTGGTCTGGGAAGATACCACACGCCACAACAACTAAGCCCATGTGCCACAACTAGTGAGCCAGGACTGTAGTGCCCATGAGCCACAACTATTGAAGCTCAGATGCCTAGGGCTTGCGCTCTGCAACAAGAGAAGCCACCTCAGTGAGAAGCCAAAACACCCAAATGAAGAGTAGCCCGATCATCACAATTAGAGAAAGCCTGTGTGGAGCAACGAAGACCCACCACAGCCAAAAAAAATTAAATAACAAATCTAAAACAAAACAAAACACCGAGTGTGTTTCTTCACATTTGGAACATTACTGCCCGTGTGACAGCCTCTGTTTTCTTTCTTCCCACGTCTCCAATAAAACATATCGATCCCCCACTTCCCATATTCTCATTTCTCTATTTCCCATCCATTTGTTTCTCTCTGCTTCATCCTGGATCGTTTCTTCTGATACATTTTTCTGTCTATACATCTTCCTACACTATAATCGTTTCAGCTGTGTCTAATTTGAAACTCTTCAGTTGAATTCTTAATTTAAATGATTGTGTTTTTTCAGTTCTAGAATTTTATGCTGCTCTGTTTCACATCTGCTATGTCATTTTTATACTTTCCAGTTCCCTGCCAAAAATCTCTAGCCTGACTTTTACCTCCTTGAACATAGTGGGGATGGTTGTGTCAAGACTGTTCCTCCTGTTTTCAATATCTGGACTCTCCAGGGGTCTGTTTCTATTGTCAGCTGTCTCTGCACACTCTCACTTATGGAGTCCTGTCTCCTCATACATCTGGTTACCCTTGATCATATATTGGGTTTTATTTGAAAAAAAATTTTTTTTAATAATTAGAGGCTTATATTGATGCTATTTTCCTCCAGAAAGGATGTTTCATTGGTATCTTTATGATATCTAGAGATAGGGGCCAGGAGGGTGTTACCAGACCAGGACCATTTTATTATATTTATTTGAGTTTAGCTGATTTACAGTGTTGTGCCAGTTTCTGCTATACAGCAAAGTGACTCATATATATTCTTTTTAAAAATATTTTTTCCATTGTGCTTTATCCCAGAAGGTTGGATATAGCAGTTCTCTGTGCTATAACTGTAATTGCCTCTATCAACCTCAACCTCTCAGTCCATCCCTCTCCCTTCCCCATTCTCCCTTGGCAGCCACAAGTCTGATCTATACGTCTGTGAGTCTGTTTCTGTTTTGTAGATAGGTTTATTTATGCCATATTTTAATTTCCACATATAAGTGATATCATATGGTATTTGCCTTTCTTTTCTGACTTATTTCACTGAGTGTGTTAGTCTCTAGTTGCATCCATGTTGCTGCAGATGACATTATTTCATTCATTTTTAATGGCTGAGTAGTATTTCATTGTATATATGAACCACATCTTCATTATCCATTCATCTGTTGATGAGCATTTAGCTTGTCTATGTTTGGGTTATTGTGAATAGTGCTGATATGAACATAGCATGTATCGTTTTGAATTATAGTTTTGCTCAGATATATGCCTAGGAGTCAGACTGATGGATCGTATGGTAATTCTATTTTTAGCTTTCTGAGGAACCGCCATACTATTTGCCAAACTTACATTCCCACCAACAATGTGGGAGGTTTCCCTTTATTCCACATCCTCTCCAGCTTTTGTTATTTGCAGACTTTTTAAGGATGGCCCTTCTGACTGTCCCCTTCATGGATCACAGCCTTGTCATGGCAAAGGGGCTTGAATAACTCAATGAAGATATGAGCTATGGGATGCAGAGCCACCCAAGACAGATGGGTCAAAGGAGAGATAAGAAAGTCTTCTTAAGTGAACAATGCAAAGAAATAAAGGAAAACAATAGAATAGAAAAGACTAGAAATCTCTTCAAAAAAAGTGGAGTCATCACGGGAACATTTCTTGCAAGGATGGGCACAATGAAGGACAGAAACGGTAAGAACCCAACAGAAGCAGAAGAGATTAAAAAGAGGTGGCTAGAATATACAGAAGAACTATACAAAAAGGTCTTAATGATTCAGACAACCATGATGGTGTGGTCACTCACCTAGAACCAGACATCCTGGAGTGTGAAGTCAAGTGGGCCTTAGGAAGCATTACTACAAACAAGGCTAGTGTAGGTGATGGAATTCTAGCTGAATTATTTAAAATCTTTAAAGATGATGCTGTTGAAGTGCTGCACTCAATATGTCAGCAAATTTGGAAAACTCAGCAGTGGCCACGGGATTGGAAAAGATCAGTTTTAATTTCAATCCCAAAGAAGGGAAATGTCAAAGAATGTTCTAACTACCATACAGTTGAGCTCATTTCACATGCTAGCAAGATTATGCTTAAAATCCTTCAAGCTATTCTGCAAAAACTGAACCGGGACCTTCTAGATATACAAGTTGGGTTTAGAAAAGCCACAGAAAGCAGAGATAAAATTGCCAACATTTGTTGGATCATAGAAAAAGCAAGGGAATTCCAGAAAAACATCTACTTCTCCTTCATTGACTATACTAAAGCTTTTGACTATGTGGATCACAACAAACTATGGAAAATTTTTAAAGAGATGGGAATACCAGACCACCTTACCTATCTCCTGAGAAACTTGTATGCAGGTCAACAAGCAACAGTTATAACAGGACATGGAACAATAGACTGGTTCAAAACTGGGAAAGAAATACATCAAGGCTGTATACTGTCACCTTGCTTATTTAACTTATATGTAGAGTACATAATCTGAAATGCTGGGCTGGATGAATCACAAGCTGGAATCAAAATTACCAGCAGAAATATTAACAACCTCAGATATGCATATACCACTCTAAGGGCAGAAAGTGAAGAGGAACTAAAGAGCCTCTTAATGAAAATGAAAGAGGAGAGTGAAAAAACTGGCTTAAAACTCAACATTCAAAAAACAAAGATCATGGCATCTGGTCTCATCACTTCATGGCAAGCAGAAGGGGAAAAAGTGAAAACAGTGACAGATTTTTTTTTCTTGGGCTTCAAAGTCACTGCAGATGGTGACTAGCTATGAAACTAAAAAACGCTTGCTCTTTGGAAGGAAAGCTATGACAAACCTAGACAGCGTATTAAAAAGCAGCGACATCACTTTGCTGACAAAGGTCCGTATAGTCAAAGCTATGATTTTTCCAGGAGTCATGTATGAATGTGAGAGTTGGACCATAAAGAAGGCTGAGCGCTGAAAAATTGATGCTTTCAAATTGTGGTGCTGAAGAAGACTCTTGAGAGTCCTTTGAACAGCAAAGAGATTTAACCAATTAATCCTAAAGGAAATCAACACTGAATATTCATTGGAAGGACTACTGCTGAAGCTGAAGCTTCAATACTTTGGCCACCTGATTGGGAAGAGCCAACTCATTGGAAAAGACACTGATGCTGGAAAGTTTGAAGGCAAGAGAAGGGAGCAGCAGAGGATGAGATAGCATTACTGACTCAATGGACATAAATTAAGCAAATTCCAGGAGATAGTGAAGGACAGGTAAGCCTGGCGTGCTGCAGTCAGTGGGGTTACAAAGAGTTGGACACAACTTAGAGACTGAACAATAACAAATTCTGACTAGTGAGAGGTGGTAGCTCATTGTTTTGATTTGCATTTCTCTGATAATTAGTGGGGATTTCCCTGATGACTCAGCAGTGGAGAATCCACCTGCCAACGCAAGAGATGTGAGTTAGATCCCTGGGTTGGGAAGATTCCCTGGAGAAGGAAATGGCAACCCACTCCAGTATTCTTGCCTAGGAATTCCCATGAACAAAGGAGCCTAGTGAGTTACAGTCTACGAGATCACGAAAGAGTTAGACAGGACTTAGCGACAAAAACTACAAGAACAATAATTAGTGATGCTGAGTATCTTTTCATGTGCCTACTGGCTGTGTATGTCTTCTGTGGAGAAATGTCTGTTAAGGTCTTCTGCCCACTTTTTGATTAGGTTATTTGTTTTTTTCATTGTTGAGTTGTATGAGCTGTTTGCATATTTTGGAGATTAAGCCCTTGTTAGACCAGGACCATTTAAAATTCAAGTTCAAAGCTTGAAGTTTCCTAGGACACCCATAAGACAGGAAACTGAGTGAAGTCCATGGTGGCTTGGTTTATTTGCAATTCATCCTTCTCCCAAAGTGCAACTCTTTGAGAGATAAAAATACATACATAACAGATTCCTCACCTTTAGAGGGCCCTACACTCTTAGCTCACTTCTTCTAAATCAGTAAATGCTCCCAGAGACAAAGGCACCTTGCCTGCATAGCTCATCTTTCTGGGTTTTCTACTTGCAGACCTCAGCTTGGTGATCCCTCATGCACTTGTTAGCTCTTTGCAGCCTGCCTTTTTTTAATCTTTTTTTTAACAAATAAACTTTACAGTGGGGAATGATTTTAGATTTCAAAAACTTTGCAAAGTTAGTACAGAAAATCCCTGAATACCAGTCACTGTTTCCTCTAATGTGTATTTCCCTATCTTACATAACCATGTACATAGGTCACATCTAAGAAATTAACATTGATATATTACTATTAATTAAACTCCAGACTTTAACAGTATTTCACTAGCTTTTTTAATGTTTCCCTGGTGGCTTAGTGGTAAAGAATCCACCTGCCAATCCAAGAGACGTGGGTTCAGTCCCCGGGTTGGGAAAATCCCCTGGAGAAGGAAATGGCAACCCACTCCAGTACTCTTGCTTGGGAAATCCCATGGACAGAGGAGCCTGGCAGGCTACCAACCATGGGTCTTAAAAGAGTTGGACACAACTCAGCAACTAAACAACAGGCAACAAGCTTTTCTAACATTCTTTCTCTGTTCTGGGATCCAATCCAAAATACCACATTGCAGTCAGCCTTCAATGTTTTTGAGAATATTTAAAAATATGTCTGTTGCATCCAGCTTCTGAGAGAGGATGGTCCTAATTACATTCATCTTAGATTGCTGCTCTCCCCCATCATTTCACTGGCATTCCTAGAAATGGAAAAGAAAATCCTTTAAACAGTCAACATAAGCAGTTTTCAGATTTGTACAGTGGAGGAAGTTGAACAATTGAGTTTGCCACTGGCTGGGGACAAGGGAGCAGTAAGTGGAATAGAGGATGAAATGTATGTGAGAAAACAAAAAACTGTGTTGACTTAAGCTACACCCCAAGGGCTACCCTGGTGGCTCAGATGGAGAAGAGTCTGCCTGCAATGCAGGAGACTAGGATTCAATTCCTGGGTTTGGGAGGAACCCCTAG
Organism: Neotragus pygmaeus; assembly: GCA_006410875.1. NCBI lineage: Eukaryota > Metazoa > Chordata > Mammalia > Artiodactyla > Bovidae > Neotragus > Neotragus pygmaeus. The sequence goes on from SJYV01054212.1 coordinate 2,571,273, forward strand.
AGAAGGGAATGGCTACTCACTCCAGTATTCTTGCCTGAAGAATTCAGCGGACATGGGAGTCTTTCAGCTACAGTCCATGGGGTCACAAAGAGTTGGACACGACTGAGTCACTAACACTTTGACACTTCACACACTCCACAAACAAACAAACAAACTGCAACTTCTTTAACCATCTAATGTGTGGCTAAACACATTAAAGTCTATCATTTGCTCACATCAAGTTTGCTGCTGGGTTGGAAGAGCGTCAGCTCTCTTCCAAGTGGTGACTCAGGGTCTCTCCTGCCTCTGGCTCAGTCATCTGTGTTGGGTATAACACCTTTGATCTCTCTCCACAGTTCAGTTCCGTTCAGTCGCTCAGCCGTGTCCGACTCTTTGTGACCCCATGAATCACAGCACGCCAGGCCTCCCTGTCCATCACCATCTCCCGGAGTTCACTCAGACTCACGTCCATCGAGTCCGTGATGCCATCCAGCAATCTCATCCTCTGTTGTCCCCTTCTCCTCCTGCTCCCAATCCCTCCCAGCCTCAGAGTCTTTTCCAANTTTCCCTTCCCACAAGTCCCAGCAATGCAATAAAAATTGTTTCACATTGGATCTCACTGTTTAAAAGCACAAGGTTCCCCTGAGTTTTGATGTCCTAGTGATTTAGTGTATAGAAGCTTAATTCATATTTTGAAGCAGATCCCTAAAACCTTGTCTGCATTTTCAAAACAACTGAGGATTTGTAGATATTAAGATACATGCAGGAGTGTGCATGATCGATCAGTCGTGTCTGACTCTTTGTGACCCCTTGGACTGTAGCCTGCCAGGCTCTTCTGTCAATGGGATTTCCCAGGCAAGAATACTGGAATGAGCTGCCATTTTCTCCTCCAGGGGATCTTCCCAACCCAGAAATCAAACCTGCCTCTCCTGCATTGCTGGCAGGTTCTTGACCACTGAGCCCCTGGGGAAGCCCGTGAAGATACATAGGGACCCGTCTGTAGCAGCAAGTACAAAGGGAAAGCAGAGCAGTTGGAGAGTGAGAGAAGGTTGTTTTTTGTTTGCCGTGCTGGGTCTTCACCATAGCATGTGGGCTTAGTTGCCCTGAGGCATGTGGGATCTTAGCTCTTGGTTCCGGTACCAGGGATTGAACCCATATCCACTGCATTAGAAGGGGGATTCTTTACCACTGGACCACCAGGGAAGTCCCAAGAGAATTTGTTTTGCACATAACTTCTAACAAATGCTTGTGAATGTGCCTTAGCCATGCCCTGTAAGTGTCAAAATAAAGAGCATTCTAAAATTTAATAAATAAATAAAAGCACTAAGTACCTTGCTCACTCCACCTGAACTAAAACCCTGACTCTCATTTTCCAGGCACCACGTAAGGTCCTTTAATTTTTGTGCAACTCTGGGAAAGTGAAGAAACTCTCCAAAATAGGGTTGAGATCTCGTTTCTTTCCACTCTAATGAGCAGGGATTCAGGGGAAGATTTTATTCAGGTTAGAAAAATAATGGGGTGTTTCTTAACATCAGTGTGTGATGAAATAAAATTCATAATCACCATATCCTGTCCATTCACCATGCCTAAGAGGACTGTTTTGTTTTGTGGTCTCTTTGAGATTTCCCTTCCCACAAGTTCCAGCAATGCAATGAAAATTGTTTCACATTGGCTCTCATTGTTTAAAAGGATAATCCTTAAACGTAGATATATTTCAGCTTAATGATAAATTTTCCTTTTGTTCTTAATTTTCTCATCTTGCTGCCAGTGAAATGGTCCACAGACCAACACTTGAGTACTAATACTACACAGCATGAGGGCAGGTTTATGGGAAACAGCAGAGAGAAAGGAAGATCTCTTTCTGGAAGGGAAACCAAGTCCTGATAAAAATAAAAATGGGTGGGATCAGGCTGAAAAACTCAGATTATTTGTGAAATTGTCAGGCACTGTGCCAAGACTTGCACACATGAAATAAGAGAGGAGACAAATATAAACACCCAAGTTCTGCCTACTCTTTGGTTGGGGATGGCGGTCAGACGTGTACACGCATGCCTCACACCTGCCATATTTGGTTCCCACAGTGCACTGCGGCTCCAGGATGAGATTTTTCGAGGACATTCCGCTGCTCCCACAAGCTGGACTCCTGCCAACTGAAAGATATCCTTGGTTAAGTGGGTTCAATGAACCCTTTTAATCGTCAGCTCCATCTTCAGGCAACTGTCCTTACACTTCCCCTCAGGGCTCACTTCCTGATAGCTTTTCTGCTTGATTCCTTAGCCTAGAATAATTTTTCTAATTCACTCATGGCTGAAGTCCTGAAAATGGCTATTATTATTCATAACTATTACAATCATTATTGAAATGAACAAGTAGATTGAAACATCGCTCTAGCTGACTGGACCCCTCCCAGGTGTGGAGATGTAGCTGGGAGTGTTTGTATGTGCCTTTAAAGTTTACTTAACTTGGGCCAAATTTACCTTTATCCTTTTGTGTTGTCCCAGAAAGGTCATACTTCAAGGTGTTTCTAAGTCCTTCTTCATTAATTTATGCTGAAGTTTTATTAAGTTATATGGTAATCAAAAGAATGAAGTCATCTGTTCCTAATCAGTTTCAGAATTCAGAACTTACACACCCCGGGTCTACTTCCTCCCTGTAAAAGAGAGACATCACACTGCATGTTATAAAACCCTTTCCTGTTCAAAAGGACAGAGATCATTGCCCAACTCATAAATATTTAGGGGAAGAAAATGTCTACAGATGTCAGCCAATTGTTTTTATTTGTTCAAAGAAGTGGTTTTCACTTGATTATAATTGTATACACTAAGGCTTTGTGCCAAAGGACAAGAAAGCTTGGCCTCTGCCCTCTAGGAACTCTTAGTTATGGGGAGGCCAGGAACCTTATAAACGATGACCACAGAGTCCAGATGGAGTTGATGGGGTTCTTGGAGGGTCACAGAGAAAGTGAACAGCAGGCACTTGAGACTGTAGCTTTGGGTCTTGGAAATTTTCTAAGGGACTTAGAAATTCTGAAGTTCTTCCAGGGACTTTCCTGGAGGTCTGGTGGTCAAGATTCCACACTCTCAATGCAGGGGGCATGAGTACAATCCCTGGTCGGGGAAGTAAGATCTCACATGCCACGCGGCACAGCTGACAAAAAAAAAAAAAAGAAGAAGTTCATGTACGTGGAGATATGTCTCATGAGCAGTTGCAGATAGGTAACTTAAAGTATAACTTAAAGTATAAACTTAAAGTATAACTGAAGCACGCAAGGTAACTGAGGCTGTGGATCCACTGGCTCAGGAGCCCATGTAGCAGAGAAGAAACGAGAGCTGAAGGCAGTATAACATTTCAGAGGTTGGCTTATGGGTAATCTCATTTCTTCCCACTGTCTCTCTTAGAAGAACACAGCTTTATCTTCTGCATTAAGTATATGGAGACACACCTTGACCCCGACAGGCAGTAAGAGGGGCAGAATCTTAATCCAGGAAGTCTGGGTGTCTTAAGTCTGGCCCCAAACCAGGGTGGGCTGACAAACAGGGGAGGGACCCTCCCTAACTGGGACATTTGTGACTGGAAAGTAGAGGGGAATCAGTGACCTGTGCCTTAAGCAAAAACTCCATGACCACCACCCTCCCCTCACACATGTGCATACACACTCGGAGCCAGGATTCTGGAGTAGAAGAAATTCAATATCAAAAATACCAAAATACTTATCCTTTTCCAGGGTACAACAAGCATTCATTCATTCACTTAGTAAACATCCTGTATGTTTGAGAGTTCACTCCAGCATCAACACCTCTTGGAAATGCTTTTTGATGCCCCCATGGGTTGACTGAGTAGCCATTTCTTGGTGCTCCCATAACAGCTTCTCATTACAGAGTGCTAATCAGGACTTTCTTCCTATCCACTGTCTTAGACTCTGGGCCTCTGGATGTAGGGACCCTGCCTTGATCAATGATGCTCAGTAGATGGTTGTTGAATGAATACATCCACCCCAACCTTATCCATGATTTTGATTACCTGTGGTCAACCATGGTCCAAAAATATTAAATGGGAAGCTCTAGAAATAAACAATCTTCAAGTTTTCAATTGCATGCCATTTTGAGAAGAGTGATGATTCCTGTCCCAGAGTATCTTAGCTGATAGTCACTAAGTAGCCTTCTAAATTAGATCGACTGTCTTGCTACCACAATGCTTGTGTTTATTTTTCTCAAAATCACTCCAAAGCATCAGAGAAGTGATGCTAGTTATTCAGGTTTGCCACAGAGAAGCTGTAAAACATTAATACTTCCTTTAAGTGAAAAGGTGAATGTGCTCAACTTTACAAAGGAAAGAAAAAAAATCAAACACTGGTTGCTAAGATCTATAGTAAGAATGAACCTTCTATCCCAGAGATTGTGAAGAAAGAAAAAGAAATATATTCCAGCTTTGCTCTCGCACCTCAAAGTGCAAAAGTTACAGCCACGCTGCATGATAAGTGCTCAGTTAAGATGGAAAAGGCATTAAATTAATACAAAAAGATATTTTATGTATATGAGAGAGCACATTCACGTAACTTTTATTACAGTTGTTGTTTAGTCACTAAGTTGTATCTGACTCTTTTGCAACTCCATGGACTACAGCCCTCTGTCCATGGGATTTCCCAGGCAAGAATACTGGAGTGGGCTGCATTTCCTTCTCTGGGGGATCTTCCCAAACCAGGAATCAAATCTGTGTCTCCTGCATTGGCAGGCAGGTTCTTTACTGCTGAGCCACTTGGGAAGCCCATTAGGATGAGTACAACTTCCCAAAGTGGTTTTAAACATGCTGAGTTTGAGACCCTCTGCTTTGAACACTTGCTAATTCACATGTGTTCCATGAAGGGCAGCATGCGGTGACCAGGAACTGTTTAGATATGCAAAATCTCTGGTTCCACCCAAGATCTACAGAATCAGAATGGACACGTATTACAGTACACTGTTAAAATCATTTTACTTTATTATTATTGTTCTTGATCTCTTACTGTGCCTAATTTATAACTTGAACTTTACCATAGGTAAGTATATATAGGAAAAAACTGTATATATAGTGTTCAATACTATCACAGTTGCAGGCATCCACTGGGGGTCTTAGAACGTATCCCCCACAGATAATGGGTGACCACTGGATTTAAAGTTCATGCTATAATTTTTAAAGGAACTGGATAACTTATTAGAAGATATAATAGGGGGAAAAAATCTTGCACAATAGCAACCCCAGTGCAAAATACTCAGCAAAACGCAGGACACCAATATAACTAAACCTAGCAAGAGATCTAATTCAAACTTTGAGATTTCACAGATCAGCAAAACTTCCAAAATATACATTATCAACTTAAGCATTCAGAAATAAGAAAATAATTCTAGGGACTTTCCTGGTGGACGAACTTCTAGAAAAAATTCTAATGTCAGAGCCCTTTTATAAAAGGAAGACCATTTTAACCCCAAAGAGTAAGGAGAGGAGAGAGAATCTTGAGACAAGGGCAGTTTGTGTTATTGTTGTTTCTCTGGAAACACAGTGAGGCTGGTGGGACCTTAATTCTCCCACCAGCGGTTGAGCCCAGACCCGGGGCAGTGAGGCCACCGAGTCCTAATCACTGGACAACCAGTGAAGTGTTAGTCGCTAAGTCAGGCTCAACTCTTTGTAACCCCATGGACTGCAGCCCACCAGGCTCCTCTGTCCATGGGATTTTCCAGGCAAGGATACTAGGATGGGTTGCCATTTCCTTCTCCAGGGGATCTTCATGACCCAGGGATTGAATTTGGGTCTCCTGCACTGCAGGCAGATTCTCTGGACAACCAGAGAATTCCCAAAATAGCAGTTCTTTGACAGGAATGAATTTTCTTTAATAAGAAAGTCACCATGTTGTCCTTTTTATCACATTGCCACTGCCTGGAAACACACCAATCTAAACAGCATTGCCTAGCAAACAGGCCGCTGGGGACCCTGGGCTAGAGGGAGGCCTGAATATGTGGAGAGGCAGAACACAGTCCTGGATGGCAAGATTAAAGAGCTCTAATTCCTCCTAGATTGTTGTTCAGTCACTAAGTTAGGTCTGGCTCTTTGAGACCCCATGGGCTGCAGCATGCCAGGTCCCTCTGTCCTCCACCATCTCCTGGAGTTTGCTCAAATTCATGTCCATTGAGTCAGTGATGCTATCTAACCATCTCTTCCTCTGCCACCCCCTTCTCCTTTTGCCTTCAGTCTTTCCCAGCACCAAGATCTTTTCCAATGAATCGGCTCTTCACATCAGGTGGCCAAAGTATTGAAGCTTCAGCTTCAGCACCAGTCCTTCCAATGAGTATTCAGAGTTGATTTCTTTAGGATTGACTGGTTTGATCTCCTTGTTGTCCAAGGGACCCTCAAGAGTCTTCTCCAGCACCACAATTTGAAAGCATCAATTCTTTGGATCTCAGCCTTCTTTATGGTCCACCTCTCACATCTGTACATGACTACTAGAAAAACCATAGCTTTGACTATAAGGGCGTTTGTCAGTAAAGTCACATCTCTGCTTTTTAATAGGCTGTCTAGTTTGTCATTGTAGATTATTTTAATGCAATTCCAGTTAAGATCCCACTTGGAAGAGGGAATACTCTGACAAAATGATCCTGGAGCTCCCCCTTCTAGAATAAACAAACAAGACTAAGAAAAAAAAAATAAGAGAGTAACTTGAAACATTCCTTACTATTAGGTTGGTGCAAAAATAATTGTGGATTTGCATTGGTGAACTTTGCTGTTTGATATTGAAATGCATTCTTGAATAAATGTGGTTATGTTATACATCATTTTAATATGCATTTCCCATTTTGTGGGTCTTTTTTTTTTTTTTTTGCTAATGACATTACTTGCTGTTTATTTTACATTTGTTTTAGGCTAGGGGAACGATGTGAGACAAAAAACAAATTCAGGAAATTTTCTTATTTGAGTTCAAACTGGGTCACAGAGCCTCAGAGACAACATGCAATATCAACAAAGCACCTGAGCCAGGGACTGCTAATGAATGTACAGTGCAGTGACGGTCCAAGAAGTTTAGCAAAGGAGACAAGAGCCTTGAAGATGAAGATCGCAGTGCCCAGTCATCAGAAGTTGACAACGACCGATTGAGGTTATCGAAGCTGATCCTCTTACAACTACACAAGAAGTTGTCAAAGAATTCAACGTCGACTGTTCTATGGTTGTTTGGCACTTGAAGCAAATGGAAAAGGTGAAAAAGTTCCATAAGTGGATGCCTCATGAGGTGACTAAAAATCAAAAAAATGGTCATTTTGAAGTGTCGTCTTCTCTTATTCTTTGCAACAAACTATTTCTCAATTGGATTGTAACGTGCAATTAAAAGTGGATTTTATATGATAACTAATGATGACCAGCGCAGTGGCTGGACTGAGAAGCAGCTCCAAAGCACTTCCCAAAGCCAAACTTGCACCCCAAAAGTCACGGGCACTGTTTCGTGGTCTCCTGCCAACTTGATCCACTACAGCTTCTGAATCTCGGTGAAACCCTTACATCTCTGAGAGGTATGCTCAGCAAATCAATGAGATGCACTGAAAACTTCAATGCCTGCAGCTGGCCTTGGTCAACAGAATGGGCCCAATTCTCCACAACAACACCTGACCACACATTGCATAACCAACACTTCAAAAGCTGAACTAAATGGACTACGAAGTTTTGCCTCATTCGCCATGCTCACCTGACTTCTCACCAACCGACTACCACTTCTTCAAGCATTTTGACAACTTTTTGCAGGGAAAACATTTCCACAACCAGCAGGAGGCAGAAAATACTTTCCAAGAGTTCACTGAATCCTGAAGCAGGGGGTTTTATGCAACAGGAATAAATAAACTTATTTCTCATTGGCAAAAATGTGTTGGATGTAATGGTTCCTATTTTGATTAATGAAGATGTGTTTGAGCCTAGTTATAATGATTATGAATTTCCCAGATGGTGCTGGTGGTAAAGAACCTGCCTGCCAATGCAGGAGACACAAGAGATACCGGTTTGATCCCTGGGTCAGGAAGATGCCCTGTAGTAGAAAATGGCAATCCGCTCCAGTATTTTTGCCTGGAAAATCCCATGGAGAGAGGACCCTGGAAGGTTACAGTCTGTGGTGTTGCAAAGAGTTGAACACAGCTGAACAACTGAGCATAGCACACGATATGATAAGAATCCTTTCTGCCCTTCGAAGCACAGGCTACTGTGCCAAGAGGGGAAAAGGATTAAAAAAAAAAAAAAAAAACTGGCAGCAGAATTCCCTTTAGAAATTCAACTGTCAGGCTTCGCTTCTGGTTCAGCTGGTAAAGAATCTGGCTGCAAAGTGGGAGACCTGGGCTCAGTCTCTGGGTTGAGAAGTTCCCCTGGAGAAGGAAAAGGCTACCCACTCCAGTATTCTGGCCTAGAGAATTCCATGGACTGTATAGTCCATAGGGTCGCAAAGAGTCGACATGACTGAGCGATTTGAAAAAAAAAAGAAAGAAAGAAAGAAATTCAACTGTCTTTATTAGGAAAATACTTTGGTGCCAACTTGGAGCTAAAAGGAAATTCCCTCCACCTGAAGGGTATGGGCAAAATAGATCGGCAGTGGCTAGCAGATTTCGCTACACATTAGAATCACTAAATGGCAACCCACTCCAGTATTATTGGCTGGAAAATCCCATGGACAGAGAGGAGCCTGATGGACTACAGTCCACGGGGTTGCAAAGAGTTGGATACATCTGGGCGGCTAACACTTTCACTTAGAATCACTTGGTGCACTTTAAAACATACTGCATCCCAGGTTCCACTCTCAGTCTCAGAGAAGCTGGGTAGACCCTGTTTCCTCTTCTGGAGCACTGAGAAAGACTATATTTCCCAGCTTCCCTTGTAATAACCCAGGAGACTAGATCCCTGAATCATTGTTAGGAGGGCCACCCCATCTCCATCAGATGTGATGTGAACAAGAAATGAACAATAAACTTGTTAAACTATTAAGCTGTGATGTTCTGATTGTCAGTTACAGCTGATAGCCTTTCTTGAATTTCTGATTTAATTGCTCTGAACTGGCATCCAAACAATTGGTTTTTGTTTTTAATTCTCCAGGCAATTTTAATGGGTAGCCAGTGTTGAGAACCACTGAGGTGGACAGAAATACAAGTACAGAGTTGCTGATATAGTAAAGAAAAACTGAGTTTCCAGGGGTGCCCCAGGAGATGGGAAGAAGTTTGTCCACAATGAGAGAAAGAAGCAGGAGAGGGACCAGCGACATGAAGGGAGGACCCAAGGAGGAAAAGTTGGCTAAGAAAACATTCCCTGAGCTGGGAATGGTCAAGGGACATTTTGGAATTGGAGTGTTTACTATTTGGTTCTCAATTCTCATTAGAGCTGTTAGGTGGGTGATATGAGGCCCCATGCTGCTGCTGCTAAGTCGCTTCAGTCGTGTCAACTCTGTGTGACCCCATGGACTGCAGCCTACCAGGCTCCCCCGTCCCTGGGATTCTCAGGCAAGAACACTGGAGTGGGTTGCCATCTCCTTCTCCGATGCATGAAAGTGAAAAGTGAAAATGAAGTTGCTCAGTTGTGTCGGACTCTTAGCAACCCCTTGGACGGCAGCCCACCAGGCTCCCCCATCCTTGGGATTCTCAGGCAAGAACACTGGAGTGGCTGCAGTTTCCTTCTCCAGTGATGAGGCCCCATGGCTGCCTCCAAATCACCAGACAAGCTGTTCCCACACTAGTCCCTGTATGAGTGGATGCTTTGGAGAAATCAAAGGAAGGGAGTCAGTTCAACATTTGTTGTCATAGAAGGGAACAGCCAAAGCCCTTCTTGAGAATGTTCAGTGAGCATCCTGGGATCTCCTGAGGAACTCAGGTGGGAAGGAAGCTGACCCCTCAACCACACACCCATGGAGACATTGGGGTGAAATTTCAACCACTGTCTATGGTCCCTGCTGCTGAGCACCTAGAACCAATCCTACCCCGGGAGAAGCCAGGACACCTTAGAGAGGATGAACCTGAGGTCCAGAGGAGGAGAAGAACCTGCCTCAGACCACACAGCAAGTCCTGGGTAAAGCTGAGTGCATTAGCTATGGGTTCCCTGAGTTCCCTAGCCCTCATGGATGCTCATAGACTCCTGGATACAAACCTTTAACAAGAGCATCTTCTGGGGCTGGGGAGTGTGGAACAGTGGGACATCACAGAACACAAGACATGTCACTCCAGCTTCCATTCCAGAATCATCTATGCTGTGCTCCCCCCCTTTCCTGAAACCATCCACTCGATCCCAACAAAAGACAAACAGAGCCTAGAACCTTTGCTTTCACATTTAATCAAAGGAAAGAAAACCAGTCAGAGAGAAAGCTCAGGAATTAGATGGCTGAGGGATGGGACGGGGAAGGACAGCTGGGCTGGGACGGGGTGTGGACAGGTGGACGGGGTCCTCATTATCCTGGGGTTCCTCAATATAAGCGTCCACGGGTTGGGTGGGGGCAGAATAAGCACACACACCTGTTCCAACCCAGCCCTGGTCCCTCAAGTGGGGCTGAGGCAGGGGAGGAAGGAAGCTGTTCAGAGAGGGATGGAGACAGGAAAGGAAGGGCCCAGCCCTGACTCTCGGGCATCACCAGAGGTGAAGATGGAGATTCACCCCGAAGAACCGGGTACCAGCTCCTCAGCACGATGTCCAGCGCCCACTCCCATCCAAGAAGATGGTCTTCTAATCAGGGAGCTCTGGAGCATTACCAAAGGGAAGGGGGTGGCTGCCTCTATTCCCAAGTCTTCTGGGTGAGGTGGGGATGGATGGACAAAGGGTGCCATGGCCCTGGGCCAGCAGGAGAACCCCCATTTTCCTCCCACTCCCAGTCTCCTTGGGCTAAGGGTGAGGGGGAAGCGAGGGGGAAGCAAGGGGGAGCTGAATGGAGGATAAATTAAAAGAACATTGACTAAAGGGAAAAGAGGAAAGTAGAGGTGCATAGTGGATGCAGAGCTATGCAAATGAGATGGGAGCAGGCTTAACTGGCACATCTCACTTGTATACCTAGGCAAATGCAAATGAGATCCCTAATATAATAAATATATTTCTAACTTTGTAATAAATATTCTGTTTCTTCTCCCTCCCCTTCCCTAAGAAATGGGCACACAGTGGTTCAGGGGCCAGCTTGGGCTGACACTGCAGCGAAGACGGACTAGACACTCGGAAGAACTGGGGAGCACGAAGGCTGGGGATGGGGGTAGCGGGGGAGGTCCCCTACAAGGACAGGCTCACCCTAGGAGGTCACAGAGAAGGATGAGGGATGAGATGCCAGGGGAAGTCGATGACAGCATTCTTTTCTTAAAAGGGATTCTCCTATTTTACACAGTCGCCCTCCGGAGGACTGGAAGGCAGGCATTTAGGATCAGGAGACAAAAGGAGAGTTGGAGGAAGATGTCCCTGGAGGGCCAAGCCTCTGGAATCTGGGATAAGCATCTCATAAGGAATGGGAGCTGATGGTGAGCCCCAAAAGGGGAGCCCCAGAGAGTAACCTCCAAAGCAGAGAGAACAAAATGGACAGCAATGACGGACAGGGGGCCCAGACATACCCCCACCACGGGCCACCGAGGGCTGGGAGTTCTCCCGTCAGAAGCTGCAGGCTCCTCTCCTCACGGGGCTTGGCCTCCAACCCACCCCAGGGGCCCATGGCCCCTGCCAGCCTTGCCCTGCCGGGAGCAAGAGCTGCCCTGTCAGGGTCACCTTGAAGAAGTCCGTGGAGAGACTTCGGCAGTGAAAAGCTGTGGATGAGGGAAGGACAGGGACCCAGCCCCGTTCCGAGGTGGCTGAGAGCTGCACGGGTCCCTGGCTGTGGCAACTAGCTGGTGCTTTGGCTCCTCCAACCTTTGGGATGGCACCAGGCTGGCACCCCCACCCGGGCCTGCCTGGTTGCCAGGGAGTCATGTACTCCCCTGGTCACAGGGAACCAGCCTAAGACCGGCTCCTAGGCTGCAGGGGTGAGAAGTAGGAGGAGCCTAGGAATGGGGAGGGGGTGGGACCAGTCCAGAGGAGGAAAAGTGATTGGAGAGGGGACTGGTGGGAGGGGGGCGGGCAGTGTACCTACCACTACGTGTGGTCCCAAAGCAGCTTTTCTCTCCTCTGGACTGAGCATTACGGAGGTGACTCTGACACCCTCCCGGGCACGGTCTGGCCCCCAGAGAGGGACATCTGGTGGCCAGTGGATGAAGGGAGTGGGCAGCACCTGGGCACAGGGTTACGCCACGAACACCCACCTCCCTGGCAGTACACGCCTCTGCACTGAAGCCAGATGAAGGGCCGAGACCCAGGAAGAGCCAGAGACCCAGGGACGGGAGCAGAGGATAGGGGCTGGGGGTCACGGGTGGGAAGGGGACGGATTCAGGGTTTGGTTATGACCCAGAGAGCCGAGGTCCAGATGAACAGGCTCAGTACACCCAGCTGACAGGCACCCACTGGGGCTCCGTGCGCAGCTTCTCCATGGCAGCCTGGAGCTCACGGAAGGTCCTCTCCAGGTTGCTGTTGACCAGGCAGAGGTCGAAGTAGTGCCCGTAGCCCCTCTGGATGCGGCTGCTCTCCTCCACTGTCCGCCTCAGGTCCGCCTCCTGCCGACACAAGTGGGCCTACCACCCGTCAGTGTCTCCCAGACACCCCCCCACCCCACCCCCTAAGTAGGGGACCCAGAGCCTGCATCATCTAGGCCCTTCCCCAGAGCCCAAAGTACCAACCACGGCGGGTCAGAGCCCCTGGCTCGGGAGGCAGCAGCCCCTCCCGGCATGCCCCATGGCAGCTCTCCTGTAACCATGGACAGGCAGGTGGGTAGAAGGAAGGAAAGAAATGACCTTTAGGAAGTGACAAGTGCAACCCTGAACACTTGTAACCTGCATAATCTTCACTACAGCTCTGCAAGTCGGACTAATTATTCCCATTTAAACAGAGAAATCTCAGACACACAGAGGCCACCCAGCCAGCCGGTGGCTGCACAGGGTCTGCCTGGCTCCAAAACCACTCCTCCCTTCAGTCTAACTAGGCCCCCTTACCTAGGCAGCCTGAGAGGCACATCCTTGTGTGGCCCAGGACAAACCTAGTCCCACACCCAATCCACCCTGGCGGGGCAGAGGTGGGAGGAGAACTTGAATACTGACTTAAATAACCCCAGGCAGGAGCTCAAGGATTGGCCCAGCTTTGTCTGAGGGGCTCCAGTAGGCCTTGCTTGTGTCCGGCGATGGGCGGCGGGGTGGGGGGAGATGTGTATAAGAGACAGTCACAGAACACAAGACATGTCACTCCAGCTTCCATTCCAGAATCATCTATGCTGTGCTCCCCCCCTTTCCTGAAACCATCCACTCGATCCCAACAAAAGACAAACAGAGCCTAGAACCTTTGCTTTCACATTTAATCAAAGGAAAGAAAACCAGTCAGAGAGAAAGCTCAGGAATTAGATGGCTGAGGGATGGGACGGGGAAGGACAGCTGGGCTGGGACGGGGTGTGGACAGGTGGACGGGGTCCTCATTATCCTGGGGTTCCTCAATATAAGCGTCCACGTGTTGGGTGGGGGCCGAATAAGCACACACACCTGTTCCAACCCAGCCCTGGTCCCTCAAGTGGGGCTGAGGCAGGGGAGGAAGGAAGCTGTTCAGAGAGGGATGGAGACAGGAAAGGAAGGGCCCAGCCCTGACTCTCGGGCATCACCAGAGGTGAAGATGGAGATTCACCCCGAAGAACCGGGTACCAGCTCCTCAGCACGATGTCCAGCGCCCACTCCCATCCAAGAAGATGGTCTTCTAATCAGGGAGCTCTGGAGCATTACCAAAGGGAAGGGGGTGGCTGCCTCTATTCCCAAGTCTTCTGGGTGAGGTGGGGATGGATGGACAAAGGGTGCCATGGCCCCGGGCCAGCAGGAGAACCCCCATTTTCCTCCCACTCCCAGTCTCCTTGGGCTAAGGGTGAGGGGGAAGCGAGGGGGAAGCAAGGGGGAGCTGAATGGAGGATAAATTAAAAGAACATTGACTAAAGGGAAAAGAGGAAAGTAGAGGTGCATAGTGGATGCAGAGCTATGCAAATGAGATGGGAGCAGGCTTAACTGGCACATCTCACTTGTATACCTAGGCAAATGCAAATGAGATCCCTAATATAATAAATATATTTCTAACTTTGTAATAAATATTCTGTTTCTTCTCCCTCCCCTTCCCTAAGAAATGGGCACACAGTGGTTCAGGGGCCAGCTTGGGCTGACACTGCAGCGAAGACGGACTAGACACTCGGAAGAACTGGGGAGCACGAAGGCTGGGGATGGGGGTAGCGGGGGAGGTCCCCTACAAGGACAGGCTCACCCTAGGAGGTCACAGAGAAGGATGAGGGATGAGATGCCAGGGGAAGTCGATGACAGCATTCTTTTCTTAAAAGGGATTCTCCTATTTTACACAGTCGCCCTCCGGAGGACTGGAAGGCAGGCATTTAGGATCAGGAGACAAAAGGAGAGTTGGAGGAAGATGTCCCTGGAGGGCCAAGCCTCTGGAATCTGGGATAAGCATCTCATAAGGAATGGGAGCTGATGGTGAGCCCCCAAAAGGGGAGCCCCAGAGAGTAACCTCCAAAGCAGAGAGAACAAAATGGACAGCAATGACGGACAGGGGGCCCAGACATACCCCCACCACGGGCCACCGAGGGCTGGGAGTTCTCCCGTCAGAAGCTGCAGGCTCCTCTCCTCACGGGGCTTGGCCTCCAACCCACCCCAGGGGCCCATGGCCCCTGCCAGCCTTGCCCTGCCGGGAGCAAGAGCTGCCCTGTCAGGGTCACCTTGAAGAAGTCCGTGGAGAGACTTCGGCAGTGAAAAGCTGTGGATGAGGGAAGGACAGGGACCCAGCCCCGTTCCGAGGTGGCTGAGAGCTGCACGGGTCCCTGGCTGTGGCAACTAGCTGGTGCTTTGGCTCCTCCAACCTTTGGGATGGCACCAGGCTGGCACCCCCACCCGGGCCTGCCTGGTTGCCAGGGAGTCATGTACTCCCCTGGTCACAGGGAACCAGCCTAAGACCGGCTCCTAGGCTGCAGGGGTGAGAAGTAGGAGGAGCCTAGGAATGGGGAGGGGGTGGGACCAGTCCAGAGGAGGAAAAGTGATTGGAGAGGGGACTGGTGGGAGGGGGGCGGGCAGTGTACCTACCACTACGTGTGGTCCCAAAGCAGCTTTTCTCTCCTCTGGACTGAGCATTACGGAGGTGACNTTCAGCATCTTGTCCGGAGAGAAACTGAAGGCACACACATTCAGGATCAGGGTCACAAAACTTTCTCTATAAAGGGCCAGAGCGCGAACATTGTGAACTTTGTGGGTCTGATGCTCGCCGTGGCAGACGCAACTCTGCACAAAGCAACCATAGACGACAGTAGCCAAATGAGCACGGCTGTGTGCCAATAAAACTTTATTTACAAAAACAGGCTGAGGGCCTGATCTGGCCCTTAGGTTATATTTTGCCAGTCTCTCTGTAGAAAAAGGTCAGATATAAATGGCCAGAATGGCGAACATTCAGGAGGATGAGGGAAAGAACTGGTTGGATTTCTGTGTGGAGAAGACTTAGAGAGTTAGACATTCACCTCTTTAAAGCATCACAGGAAGGGGAAAGGACTCAGTGGTCCCAGAGGCAGGCTGTACTGGGTCGGGGGAATTACATATATGCTAAAGGCCCGTCTAGTCACGGCTATGGTTTTTCCAGTAGTCATGTATGGATGTGAGAGTTGGACTGTGAAGAAAGCTGAGTGCCAAAGAATTGATGCTTTTGAACTGTGGTGTGGGAGAAGACTCTTGAGAGTCCCTTGGACTGCAAGGAGATCCAACCAGTCCATCCCAAAGGCNGATTCATGGGGTCACAAAGAGTCGGACACGACTAAGCGACTGAACTGAACTGAACTGAACTGAAACTGGGTACTTTTGTAATAATATAACAAGGATGCAAGAACCCACCACTTAAACCATAAATAAGGATCTTGACACTATCCTACATCTAAGCACATGCCCACCACATCCATTCACCCACCTCCCCCACTCAGAAAGCACATTTTGATTCCCTGTGTTCATCATGCCCTGGCTTCTCATTTTGTATAGTTTTATTGTATCTATACATATTCAATATATTCCTAAAATAAGTACTGTTTTTAGTTATTTTTACCTTTAGAAAAAGGGAATTGTGCTATATATAATTCCCAAAGGTCTGACTTTTTAAACTTACTATTAAGTAAAAAACTATTTCGCTTATTATTTTTTGCAAAAATTTGTCCTTATTTTTCATATTAAGTGAAAACATATTCACTTAATATTATTTCCCATTTAATGTTATTTTGCTATGATCCATTCTTTTTTCCCATATCCCATTCGTTTGTTCATTTTAATGGCTATACTATATTCCATCATGTGACTATGCCATATTTGATTCACCTCCTCTCTCTCTTGAGAGGCCTCTGGGTCATTTCAGGTTTTTACCATTCCAAGTGGCAATGAACAAAACTACTATGAATACTCTAGTCTGTGTCTCCTGTTGCACACGTGAGAGTTTCTCCCAGAAGCAGAATTGCTGGGCCATAGGAAGTACTGACTGAAGAAACTTAGCAGCAGCAGCAGGAAGTACCGAGGGCTCAATCATGTCTGACTCTTTGCAACCCCATGGACTGTAGCCCGCCTGGCTCCTCTGTCCATGGAATTCTCCAGGCAAGAATATGGAGTGGGNGCCATAGGAAGTACTGACTGAAGAAACTTAGCAGCAGCAGCAGGAAGTACCGAGGGCTCAATCATGTCTGACTCTTTGCAACCCCATGGACTGTAGCCCGCCTGGCTCCTCTGTCCATGGAATTCTCCAGGCAAGAATATGGAGTGGGTAGCCATTCCCTTCTCCAATGTATGAAAGTGAAAAGTGAAAGTGAAGTCGCTCAGTCGTGTCTGACTCTTCGCAACCCCATGGACTGCAGCTTACCAGGCTCTTCCATCTATGGGAGTTTCCAGGCAAGAGTACTGGAGTGGGGTACCATTGTCTTCTCTGCACATGGAATAGTCCCCAAAACAGACAATGTTTGGGATCATAAAACAAATCTCAAATGACTCCATTTCTTAAACACTTAGTCACATCTAATATGTTCTCTGACACATGGAGTTAAATTAGTAACCAATGTTTACAATAGCCAAGACATGGAAGCAACTTAAATGTCCTTCAATAGATGAATGGATAAACATGTGGTACATATAAACAACAGAATATTACTCAGCCAAAAAAAAAAAAAATGCCATTTGCAGCAACATGGATGAATCTAGAGATTATCACACTAAGTGAAGTTAAGTTAAAGACAAATATTAGATGATGTCACTTATATGTGGAATCTTAAAAAATCCTACAAATGAACTGATTTACAAAACAGAAGCAGACTCACAAACACAGAAAACAACCTTATGGTTACTGGAGGGGAAGGGGAGCAGAGATAAATTGGGAATTATAGGATTAATAGACACACACTACCATGCAAACAGATAAAGAACAAGGATTTACTGCGTAGCAAAGGGAACTATGTTCAATATCTTGTAATGAATAACTATAATGAAAAAGAATAAAAAAGAATGAGAGATATATACATAGTGAGATAGATAAAACTGAATCACTTTGCTGTACACCTAGAACTATCACAATATTGTAAATCAATTATATTTCAATAGACATTTCATTTAAATGTCAAAATGATGATAAGATTAACAGTATAAAGGCCCTTTTACCAATAAAGAATCTAAGGCTTTAGCAGGTAAAATGAATTCCTTTTCACAACTCCTGGGTGTAGAGCAGAGATGCAAGTCAAAGTTTCCTGAGCACCCCCACAGCTGTGCTGTCACTATCTGGGTGCCAGTTTTTAGACAGTGTTCTCTTGCACAGCACACACTATAATATTAGGAGCATGAGGGCCCACAACCAGGAAGGCAGTTTTGAATTTCTGTGGCAACCATTTGCTTAATTCTGCTCCGAAAAATCACCCTCAGCACAGTACACCCTCAAGCTCCTTACAGACCAGAAACTTGGGCCAGGTTCACACCCGGCTGATGGAAGCGCTGGTTCTTAATCCCAGATCTGCCAGCTCCCCATGCAGAGCCAGATGTAAACTGCAAATGCAGAAACACGCCACAGCCTTTCTTTGGAAAACTTTTCCCTCCACCTTTCCACTCCAACTTCTCTGATCAGGAGACAGAATTCCCACTTGAAGCCCAGGCTCATAATTAAGTAATTCAAAAATATGAAAGTAATTCAAAATCTGAAAGCATCGTGAGCCAGAAGGCAAAGGGACTCTTCCACCTGAATTTGGGCACATGATTTGCCTTGGCCTATGAGATGTAAAAGCAGAGGCTTGAAAAGTGCCTAGGACCGGGGGCTGGTCTTTCATCACTGCTGAGACCACCATGTGAAGCAACCTGGGCCACCCTCCTAGAGGATGAGAGACCACACTGTCCCAGACAGCGCAGCCTTCCCGGCTGCGTCACCAGTCACGTGACTGAGGCTGTCCTACCCCATCCCAGCTGAGCAAGCCCAGACCAGAAAACCACCCAGTCAATCCACAAAATCATGAGACACAAGTCACGCCATTATGCTGTGGGCTTGTTTGTTACACAGCAAAAGCTAACTGATGCACTAGGCTCCCCACCATGTCCCCTGGTCAGAGTCTCCATCTTGGTGACCTTCTTGGCCCCCCATTCTTTTAAGACCCTGCCTTTCTTTGCCAGCTATCTCACCTTCCCACCACCACCACAGGACCGGCTCTTCCCTCTGAATTCCAGTCCAACGGCCAAACACTTCCACACCCATGACCTCCCCCTCTCCTGACCACAACTCTGAGAAGGTAAGTATTGTTATCCCCATTTCTCAGAAGTAATGGCTGAAGCTCAGAGAGGTTGTCAGCCCTACTAAGGTCAACAGCTGGTCAATGAATCGGACTTCAAACACTGTTTATTTTCATCTTCATCTCATGTGGATTAGTTCACAGGCCNCTCCTGACCACAACTCTGAGAAGGTAAGTATTGTTATCCCCATTTCTCAGAAGTAATGGCTGAAGCTCAGAGAGGTTGTCAGCCCTACTAAGGTCAACAGCTGGTCAATGAATCGGACTTCAAACACTGTTTATTTTCATCTTCATCTCATGTGGATTAGTTCACAGGCCTCCAAACTGGCATCTGTTTCCACTGATAACAGTTTGCCTAAATTTCTGAATGTCATCTGCCTTTGATTCCTCACTGTGGCCCTGCCTGTTATTGGAACACCTGCTACTGGGTCCACGTCAGCGCTCCCAGACGTCACCCACCTGCCAGGACTGCACCTGCTCTCTGTAGCCAACCCTCTGGATTTCCGATCTGCCTGCCAGATTTGACTTTCTTCAGCGCCTGTAACTCTCTGGGCTTGTCCCCTCAGGGCCTGCTCTTCCCTGGTTCCAGATCTACCCAAGGCAGCCCCTCCCACATTGTCTGGCACCTCCCCAGAGAGGAGAGTGAAGTCCGTGTCATCAGGGAAAGGGAAGGAGGTGAATAACTACCACATCGGTTTCTACTTGGGCTCTACTCCTGTGGGTTTCTGGGCTTCTAAAGCTTTTGCTGCTATATCTTTGATAAAGTACTTTGTCTAACAGGCTGGAAATTGACCTGTGTATACGTAATCATTAAAATGGGTGAGAAGGAGTAAGATGTAGGTCTGGTAGTCCAAAGCAAGTCATGTGGTCAAGCCCAGATTGAAGAGTGGAGAAAGTTTACCTTTTGATGAGAGGACTGGCAAAGTTATATTGCAAAGGGTCACATATATAGGGGTTGGAGGGATTTTTCCTGAGCTGACTCTTTGCAACCCCATGAACCATAGTCCACCAGGCTCCTCTATCCATGGGGATTCTCCAGGCCAGAATACTGGAGTGGAC
Source organism: Neotragus pygmaeus (assembly GCA_006410875.1). Lineage (NCBI taxonomy): Eukaryota > Metazoa > Chordata > Mammalia > Artiodactyla > Bovidae > Neotragus > Neotragus pygmaeus. Next base: position 2,591,155 of record SJYV01054212.1, read on the forward strand.
TGCCATGCCTTCCTCCAGGGGATCTTCCCAAACCAGGGATCAAAACCAAGTCTCCCACATTACAGGCAGATTCTTTACTGTCTGAGCCACCAAGGAAGTCCTTACTGAGCTCAGATGCTCCCTATGGAGATTCATTTCCTGTTTGTTTCACAGCTAGATGGAGAGAACATTCCTGGAGAAGGAAGTTTACTTATGTAAACTGACAGTGCATTGGAAACTTTTTCATCAGGCTGTGGTCCCAGGACTAGGACATTGCTGAGCTCAGTGAGAAAATGACAGACTGGGGGCTCCCTCAGGAGAAGAATAAACTATCTGACATTTCATTGCCACCGTCCTAGCACTGTGCCTGGCCTTGGTGAGCATGCAAGAGATATCTGTTGAATAGAGGATGGATGACGGAATGACCAAGTGAATGACAGAGCCATCCAGCCATCAGTCTCACCTTTGGTGAGCTGTCAGATGGGTTCTAAGAGGCCACTGGACAGGAATGCTATGGAGGTGGGGATGTTGGTGGGGGCGCGTCCCACTCTGGAGGGTTCTGGCTAAAGAACCTTCTAACCCTGAGGTTCTGCATCCCAAGAGCGCCTCCTTATTTCACTGGCTGTCATGCTGTAGAAGCAACAGCTAGCGTGACTCAGAGATGCTGTGGTTTAATAAATCCAACTGTGAAGTCGGCTTTGGGAGGTTATAGATGTTGAGGTTCAAATGCAGGTCCTCAGCAATTCCACTGCCAAGTGTCCACCCTAGAGAAACTCTCACCCACGTGTAGAAGCAGATGGATGTAAGGATGTCCACTGCCGCACTGTGCCTAACAGCGACAAGTCAGCAACAGTGTACCTGTCTCTCAGTAGGGGAACCAGAAAACAAATACACTGGGCTCTGTTCACATATTGGAGTACTACACAACAGTCCAAATGAATCCATATCTCTATGCATGTCAGTAACTGTACTACTTATATGAACTAGAAATCTCAAAAACCATAGCTGCTTCCACTATCATTCCATTATGCAAAGTTTAAAAACACATATAACAGGGGCATAACAGGGGCATGTAATTTACATATGTAGTCAAGATGGGCAAATATTCAGGGGCACGGTATCATCAACTCTAGCCACGGGTCACTTGTGGGCAGGGATAGCAGTGGAAATGAAAAGAGGAGAAGCATTCACTGGACACACTTTTTATTTCTTAAAAAGAAAGAGCAAGAACGAAAGCAAATGTGATCAGCATTCACATCCTGGAGGTGGGTACTATGTGCTTTTTCTGCACACTTTCTTGTATTCATTCAACAAACATTCAGTGAGGACCTATTATGTGCCAGGCACTGTTCTAGGCTCTGGGGACACAGTAGTAAACAAAGCTGGCATCGCTGTCCTCAAGGAGCTCATATTCTCTCTGTTTGAAACATGCATAACTCCTCATTTTGATTTTTAATACATAAGTCCAGTCCTTAACCACTGACTGAGAGGCAACCTGCCTTTTTCCAATCTCTTCCAATCTGCTCAGTTTTCTCTTCCCCAGAACCTCCCACTAGCATCTGGCCCCCTTCCAAGCCCCATGTCAGGAAAGGCCACAGCTGCCCTGTGACAGAGTCCCCACCTCACCCTGTGGAAGACCCACCACCTAGCTGTACTGCCCCACCCCCCACCCTTGCCATCACTATCATCCAACTTCCTGGTCACACCCACCACCATTTACCGGAGACCCTGGGGCTGCCTCCAGTGTCTCCCCACCCTCATGCCCGTGTAGACACCCCATCCCACACCCGACCCATCCATTCCTAGAATTCTTTAACACTGATGGCCTCTTTGCCCCCCATAACCACATTCAAAATGTTATCCCTAGAACTGTCCTCCTTGGAAAGCTTTCATTTCCCACCTCCCTCTCTGACCTCAGCCTTCTCCTCTTCCAGCTGTACACTCTCTCGCTACTTACCCCAGAGAGCCCCCAGGCCTCTGCCTCCCTGTTCTCCCTGCCCTTCTGTTTCTTCCTGGCCACTCTCCCTTCCGCTCCCAGCCTCAGCCCCAGAGGTGATGCTCTGAGCCACTCTCACCTATTCCTGCACCTCAGCCTCCCACAGCCCCCATCCAGCACAAGCCCTGGACCAAAGCCACCCTCAGTGTCTCTGGACTGAATCACTCCCACCCTGGATTGATGATCTGGAGCCCTGTTGATCCTGCTCCCTGACTTTTTATGGGTCCCCTCTCTCCCCTTTAGTAATTAATTATTAGTTGAACCTTCGCTTCTAAATCCCACCCTCCACCCCCACTCCACTCAACCCCTGATCCTTAATTCTCAGCTGAAGACCGCCTACCCCCCTGAGAAATTTGAGCAATTAACATGACTCCCTGTGACTCCCAGCCTTGCCTCCAAAACAGCTATTGGCATCATTCTCACCTCCTCTCCTCCTCCTCAGCAAAGGGATCACCCCCTCTCCTGGTCCATCCTTGCTTGTTGCCTCAGTTGAAGGTGGCACCAGCTCTTCCCCAGTACAGAATCCCAGGTGCCTAGCTATCCCCACCCCTGACCGTCCACACCCAAGCATCAGGTATTGCTGATTTATTTCCTAAATATTTCTTTTATCATCCTCTCCCTCAAGAATGGTTACCACAGGTCTACTTCAGGACGATCATGGACTCCAGTCTCTCCAACTCTAGTCATGACCCTCCAACCATCCTCCCTGTGGCTACCAGAGGGATGCCCCCAAAACATCCATGTGCCATCATCACACACCTGCTTAAAATCCACAAAAGGCTCCAAGTTGCTCACAGGGCATCACAGGATGATGCCTAAGCCCCAGGCACAGCTCCTAGGGCCCTTCATCAGCTGCCAACATCACAACTCACACTCCCTGTCTCACAGCTAAAGCTCTAGCCTCACAGCAACACTTACAGACCTTGTACATTTCTAGCTCTCAACACTTACAGCCCCTGTACGTTTCGAGCTCTCTCACCTCTGTTCCTGTTGAAGTTCTTCTCGTGGCCTGCAATGCACTGCCCCTCCTCCTCAATCTTCAAGACTCAACACAAGTGACCCTTCCTCCAGGGTAGCTTCCCTGCCCACCCTGGGTTGGGTCAGGCGTCTGTTCTTTACCCTCCCCAAACACCGTGTGCATCTGCCTCTATCAAAGTCATTACTAAAGTGGTTTATAACTTTCTCTTTCAGTGAGTCTTTCCCCTGCCTGGTATGTGGTAGGTGACCTTAGAAAGATGTCTGCCCAAATGTCCAGAGGCAGAAAGATAAGCAGGCTGAACGTCAGAGATTCTATAGCACAAGCATGCTCGTTCCCAACCAAGCATACCCTCCATAAGCTGGCAGTCACCAAACATCCATCCACATGGGCACGTCTCTGCACTCGTCAGCAGTGGAGGTGGGCCCCCACCACCTGCAGTGGTTCAGATTGATCACCCGGGCATGGATGTCCATGCATACCCCGCTCCCAAGGTCTCGGATGCCACCTGTCCCATTCCCAGGGCTCCCTGTGGCTAACATCCCATCCCCACTATGCCATCCCAGGCACAGCACCCTTGTGTCCACCTCTCTAGAGCACACTACCTTGGCCAGGGATCTCACTATAGGACTTTCCATAATGCCTCGAAGGAAGATCAGGTCTAGTTCGGCTGCTCCCGTGGCATTGGGGAGAGATCCCAGGTTGTCCAGGACTTGCTGCATGGCTGGAGGGAAGGAGCAGACAGTGAGACACACAGGCGCCAGCTGAGCACACGGGACCCAAACACACCATAGAAACCCCACCCCTCTTACCCTCCATCCCACAGAAGACAGCCCCTCCCCGCAGCACATCCTTCCCTGCCTGGCACTCCAGGCCCTAGAATGCCTGTGGCAGAGGTCCTAAGAGGGGAAGGGTAATTTCCTTGGCCTGTTCTCTAGGCCGTAGGTAATACTAGCCTGGGCAGGTGGAAGGCTCCCAGCACCAGGAAGTGGACTTTGAGGTGGGGGGAGGGGATAATAGAAGCAAATGTCAGGTTCCAGTTTCTGCCCTAAACCAGAGAATCACATCATTCAATCTCTGGATGGGCTGAAGCCACAGGACTCAGCCACCCGCACGTGGCAGGCTCAGGGGTGAGAGAGATGGCACTTGGAACACGTCCCTGGAGTCTGAGCCTGAAGTCAGCAGGCAGCCATGCAGGCGGTCAGGGCCTACTTGCCATCCACTACCAGCTGTGCCACTAATTCAGGGTGATTTTGCACAAGTCACTGTCTGTCACAGGCCTCAGTCTTTCCTTCCTGTAAAATGGGTGGATTAAACGGGCTTACAGGCCCTTCAGCTCTGAAAGACAATGACCTGGAAATTAATACAGATCATAGGAAGCCAAAGCTGAGGCCCAGGACACTGGGAGAAGCTGGAGGAAACAGGCACTCTGGAGCTTGGGATGGCTGTGGACACCCGGGGCAGAGGTCAGACCAAAGTCATCCTAGGGATCAGCAAACCCTCCGCTGGGGATGGGACATCAGCAAGGGGAGAACACGTGAAGCTGGGCCACTGCTGAGGGGCTCAGGCTCAGGTAGGGGCTGTCTTCCCCCACCAGCAGAGGTGGGAGCTACTGGTTGTGGCAGGTTCTGGGGGAAGGGAGGCAGAAGCAGAGTGTGCCCAGCTGGGGGCAGAGATGGGCAGGGGGTATCATTACTCTGCCACCCTGCCACCCACGCCTACATCTGCATAACAGCACCCAAGCTGGGAAGGAGGAGGGTGGGTACAGTCCCTGGCACCTCTCACTGTTCTCAGCCATGCCCCCTCCTCCAGGAAGGAATGGGGGTGGGCTGCAGGCGGCTCCGAGATTGGAAGCTGGCAGCCACTGGTCAGGGACCCTTGGCCTCCCACCCTCTTCCCTCTCATTCTCCTCACTTTTTCTACAAATGACATTCATGCCTGCCCTCCAGACCCCTCCTGCTCATGTCTGGGCTTGGCATCGGTCAGAAACCTGCAAGATCCTTAGTGGACTCAGAAAGAGGCCAGGGCAGGAACCCTTCCCAGTCTGCCAGGATATCCTGGGACCCTTCCTCTCCTGTCATCTTCATACACAGATTCCCCAGCCTGCCAGCTATGGGAGGGGATTGAGCCAAGGGAGTTGGTGCCCTCAGTACAGGTCAGCTCTCCTGGGGGACCACGCCCCGAGACCCTCAGGCTCCGGAGAGCCCGCTCCTAGGGTACCCTCTCCAGATGCCCTAAACCCCTCAGGACCAGACCCCAGCCTCGCCACTCCACCTTTCCCTACCTTCCCTCCGGAGCTCAGCTTCCTCAGAGGAGCCCAGGGATATACCCTCCAAAGAGGCCCCGCTCCCTGGGCTGCCGGCCATGGCTGACCCGCTCCGGGACCTGGCTGTGGCTTAGCCTCCACGCCACCGCAGCCTTCCCAGCCAGAGGTGGGCTGCGCTGGAGGAGGTGGGACTCAGGGAGCGCCCTCTGCAGGATCAGCCAATTGTAAGGCTCAGCAGCCTGACCGCCTTGTTGATTGGCCAAAGCCCAGACTGGGAGCAGACAGGCGGGAGGGGGCTGTGAAAGAGCTGGGAGGGGGCCGTGGAAGGGTCCTCGTCCCACGGTGGCCAGATTCCCGTTTGAATACCTACTACTAAAAGGCAAGGAGGCGGCTGAGGAAAGGTTTCCGGCCAGGGGGTGGGGGTGGGGGTGTTGTTAAGCTTGCCCCCCATCAAGACTGGAGCAGTGCTCAGAGACCCTCCCCTCCCAGAAACCCAAGGTGGGTGTGGACTTGGCCCCATCTTATTCCAGTCCCCCTCTTCTGGAAGTCCCTCCTCAATTACACCGCCTGCCACCTCCTCCTCGAGACTTCCGACCGCTCCTCTCGGTCCCCTCACCAAGCCCAGTTTTCTTTACAGTGACCCCCTCAGGGTCAAAGGAAGCCCCCAAGAACGACTCTCATGGGGAGGCAGTGGCACAGCCCTCAGACCCCACATCTCAGGAGCAGCTTCTCCATCCCCATCTCCAATTGCATCCCACCCCCCACTTGCTTCAGGGGCGATGCCTGTGGGCAAGTCAGGCATCTTGGGACTGGGGTACTGGGGACTTGGGAAAAGGTGAGGGAGTATTCATGCAGAAGAGACTAGCGTGGGCAGGAAGGGAGAGGTTTTGAAAGTTACCCCAACCCAGAGCCACCATTCCTTCCCCTGAGACCCTGTACCCTTGAGGCCACCATTAGGCACTGCTGCTGCTACCAGACTTGCCATTCCCTGAGGCGTGGCAAAGGGTCACAGCACACCCTGGTTGCCATGGCAGCAAGCAGGATTACACACTAGAACATTAACCCAGAGATTTAAAGGGAGAGCTCCACCTGAAAGCCCCACATCCCAGCCTTAATTCAAAGAAAGGAGGGAACTCGGTCTCAGGCAGAGCTTCAGGTCTATAGTCCAAAGATAAGGCGTCCAAACTCTCAGCCCATGCCAACACCCATGCATCTCCAACCATCAGGGAAAGAGCTCCTCCACCTTACTAGAAATGGAGTTAGGGTCTCTCTGCAAGAGGAAAACGTCCACACCATTTCGCTCCCTTCACGATGATAGTGGCCATACTGATACGTGGATCAGGGTAGAAGGACCCTGTTAGCTTCAGTCTCTGCAGAGGCCAAGGCAAGGATCTCTGGAGGAAGGTAAAGGGGAACGGGGCGGGCAGGGGGGTGAACTTGACCTTAGAGGCAAGGGTACAGCTGTCTGTCAGACCCGTGGGAAGTGTAATGACCACCAAATGAGAAGGGGCAGAAGCCACCATTAGCGTTTTGAGGCCAGGAGCCAGTCCAACCCCGGGCCGGCACAGAGGGCCACCTGAGGGAAAGACAAAGCTTCTGGCCTTTGAGTCTCCCATCAACTCTTTTCAGAGGAAGAAACGCAGCCTCCAACAGGTTAAGCAACTTGCTTTGCTTAAGTTGCTTTAAGCAACTTTCTTCCTTTGGATACAGAAGCCCTTGACACAACACCTAGGGGAGCAGATGCCCCAGGAGTCCTCAGAGGAAGCAGACCCTCACACCTATCTCCTGAACTCCACTCCCTACCCTGTTCCCCACCCCCACCAGGGCCCATCAAGCGGCCTGCAGCAGGGAAACCAAAGCGCTGGGCCTTCCCCTCCCTCTACACCCCTGCCAGGCACCATTAATGGGTTTACTGGACAGCCCCAGATTGACAGGCCTTTAATCACAGGCTCAGGGATGGGCTTAATTAACCCCTAAGCAGCTTACAGAGGGGCCCAGGCAGGCTGGAGCAGTGGGGAATGCACTGAACCCTCCAAGGCTGCAGCAGCTAGGGGACATTGGGACAGTCTGGCCACTGCATGGAGAAGAGGCCTTTCCTGGGGGGACAAGGGTGTCACAGTTTAGTTCTGGCCCCTCACAGCAGCCTTCACTTTCCTGCTTCAGCTTTTCAGAGGGGAGGGCACAGAGAAGTCACTCTAACTGAACTAGGAGGGCTGGAACATCTTGCAGAAGCAATAGCAGCACCTAGAGAGACAGAAGGGGCTACACGGTCAGGAGGCACCCAAGCGGGGATCAGTGAGAGAAAAACAAGAACGGTTCACAATTGTTAGGGCCCTCTGAGAGCCTGAGTACAGGGCACTTCACCTGGTGGGTCTCTGCATACACTCAGGGTGTGATCCTTGAACCCCTGGAGTAGAATGCAGACTTCATCCATAGAAGCCTTTGTTTATGATGAAGGCCCTCAGTTTGCATCAGATTCTCAGTAGAATCCAGAACCAATACAAGTTAAAAACACCGATCCTGTCCTATCACCTCATTCTACAGATGGGGAAACCTAGGTCCTCAAAACGAGGTGATCCTGACTCAGGGTCAGAGGTTAAAGAGGTAACAACAACTCAGTAGCACAGCATAATAACTGTGAATATCCCTAATGGTAACATGCTTTCCCTATTATACCCTTTGAGTTTCACATCACTTCTTGACAGAAGAAGAGACACAGCCTCCAAGAATCTAAGCAGATCGTTCCTGAGGCTTCCTAGCTTGTCTGGGTGGCCCACAATCTTGCCCTAAAACTTCCTACAGAACTAAGCCAAGGCTTCCTGACCTGGCATTCTCCACAGCCTAGCACACACACACTCCCATGTGTAGGTCCACATTACCTATCTGGGGGGCACTGCACTGTGGAAGTCTCCAGAGCATGCCTCCCCCTCCATGGAGGTGAGTTGTGCTCTGTCTCCGGCCCCACCCTGGGGCAGGTGCAGCAGGGTGATAGAAGTTGCCCAGAGGAATGGCTGAGCAGCTGGATGGAGCAGCTGCAGCAGGGGTCAGTTTGCTCTTACAGGGAGCTGTGGCAGTGCCTGACTGTGCTCCCCAACCTGCCTGGAATCCCCTGAACCACTGATATAACTGACATCCCAACCCCCACTTCTTACCAGTCTCAGAGTTGGTGGCTGCAACCGGCATGGTGAAATCAGCAAGGGCTCCTGAAGGAAGGGAGAGAGGAGGTTGAGAAAGCAGAAGGGCAAAATAATGGGGAAGGAATTAGGAAGGACCTCCCCCTCAGGAGGAGCCAGTGGGGTAGGGGAGAGGGCACCGCCCTGATACTAAACTATCCCATAGTTCTGGGAGGCAAGAAGGGCAGACATGACATACCCATCTCTCCAAGAAGGAGGAGACAGAGGATCAGAGAGGTTAGTTAATTTGTCCAAGGTCACAAAGCTAATAAAGAGAGCTATGGGGACTTCTCTGGTGGTCCAATGGCTAAAATTCTGGGTTCCCAATGCTAGGGGCTTGGGTTCGATCCCTGGCCAGGGAACTAAAACCCACATGCCAAAACTGAAAATCCCACATGTACAACTAAGATTCGGTGCAGCCAAATAAATGAATAAAAGTATTTTTTTAAAGAAAAGGAGAGCTACAATGAAACTCCAGGTTTTATGACTCAAAAAATATTTATTTCTGCCTACCATCTGTCTTTTTTATTTTATTTATTTTGAGAGAGAGAGAGATGATGCGGAAAAGTCCAATGTGAGTAAAAAGGTAAAAAGTAAGAAAATGGGTGTTCCCTGACTTTAAGCTCCATGGGTCAAGAATCACAGCTGTTTTATTTTGCCTCTGGATCCTAGACCCAGCACAGTGAAATTGCTCTACAAACATCTGTTCATCTGTCTGGCAGAAATGATGTCATACCTCACTAGGGCCTCTCTTGCTTCCTCTTTCTCCCTTTACTCCTTCTTAACCCAGAGCTGGGACAAGGAAAGCAGGGGGCTCTGGGCAAAACCCATCACAGAACTTGTAGACCCAGTTTCCATCCCAGGTCCTCCTGGAATGGGGTTGGATCCCTTATTCTCCAAGGAAGGGTGCAGATGGATAACTCACCATCCTTCATCCCTTTGCCTTTCTGGGCCTATGCCACTGGAGAAAACCCTAATTCCCAGTTGCCATGACAACAGGAGGCGCGGTGGCTCCCAGCAGGGGTGGGGGAGTGGAAGAAAGCATCTGGCACTGCCCACTTTAGGACTGAATGCTACTGGGCCCTGGGGGTGGGGGAACCACGATTTCACCTTTTCCCCCTAAAAAGGTCCCTATAGGGACCATTACCTGATTGTAATGAAATCCTCTGTCTTCCTATCACCTTCCCGGGCCTGAGCAGGTCATCTGTGCTCCCTACTACTTGTAATTTCAAGTAGCAGAAATTACAAAAGTGGAAGGATGACTCCCCTTCCTCCTGGATCTGCCCGGAGGACAAGGAAGAAAGGAGCTTTAGGGGAAAGGGAGGACATCCCCTGTCAGGCTAGCACCCAGACTGGGAGCAATGCCCACGATCCACTGTGCCAGCTAGTGCCCTGGGCACAACCCCTGCCACCCCTACTCCTAGAGAGCATCAGAGAGGGATCCCTTTCTCCCCATCCCCCAACCCCATCCCCGGCGCGGCCCGCCCGGGTCCGGAGGACCTGGAGCCTGCAGCTCTCCCCAGCTGGCACTACTCTCCCAAGTCCTCCTTCCCCAGAGGGTGGAGGGTGGGAAGAGGCAGGGAGGATCCGGTCCCCAGAAGTCTTGCCCAGCCTGCCTGGGTTTTCTCCCTGAGGAGTCGGTTCCCACGGGTACCGGCTAGCTCTGCCCTACCCCCACTCAAGCCTCTGGGAGGGCGGGGCCGGCTGTGCCAACAGGAGAACAGCAGTGCCAGGCAAGCCAGCCTGGCTCCGAGTCAAGGTCCCGAGCCCAGGCATCTGAGAACTCGCACCTCAGCTTCCAAAACCCTGGGCCCATGTGCCCTNGGATCCGGTCCCCAGAAGTCTTGCCCAGCCTGCCTGGGTTTTCTCCCTGAGGAGTCGGTTCCCACGGGTACCGGCTAGCTCTGCCCTACCCCCACTCAAGCCTCTGGGAGGGCGGGGCCGGCTGTGCCAACAGGAGAACAGCAGTGCCAGGCAAGCCAGCCTGGCTCCGAGTCAAGGTCCCGAGCCCAGGCATCTGAGAACTCGCACCTCAGCTTCCAAAACCCTGGGCCCATGTGCCCTCTCACCCCTCTCTCCAGGCTACCCACACCACCCAGGGTCGGTAGCCGATGTGGGCCCACCGAGAAAGGGGGAGGTTTCCTCCGAGCTCCGTCAATACGCATACAAAGAGATATAGAGGAGAAAGGTCTGACAAAGGAGCTTTGAAGATCTACAGGTCGTGGGGAGCGGTAGGCAGACTGCAGGATGGGGTCTAGTGGCCAGGCGGGCCTGCACGCACCGACAATCAGAGCGCCCCCGCCGCAAGAGCCCAGCCCTAAAACGCTGGGCGCTAGGACCTGGGAGGAGGGGGGTGTGTTGCGAGCCATCAAAGAAGACTCTGCGTGCGCGCCCGGCGGAGACTAGGGGATGAGGTCACTGAATGGCTGCACACCCCCCACCCCCGCCCGCGTCCTCACTCTCCCCGCTCTGAGTTGACCTAACTTTCTGGCCCTGACTTCTCGCTCCTGTCACCGACCCCTTCCCAGGTCTCCAGATCCTGGTCCTGGCCCCCGACCCAGACCCGCCCCCTCTACAACCNCAATGCTTAGACACATCAGGTAACCCTGCATGTGAATCCCTGCTGCATGCTGGGGGACATTGGCAAGACACTTAACCTCTCTGAGTTTTGGTTTCCTTACCTATGAAGTGGGGATAATAAGACCTTCCTGTGTCGTGACGGTGATATGCAGCAATAGAACACTAGCCTGCTAATCCCAGGAACTGTCACATGGCACTACGCCCCCAGTGGCAATTTATAAGAAGTTCAGTCTGCTTAGCGAGGCTATATGGGCTCTTGCTATATGAGTTCTACTTTTGATTCTAGTCTTCAGGTTGCAGGCTAACCTTGAAATTAGACCTTGAACTTGAAGTGGGAACTTGACATGCTAGCCCCACGGGCAGACATGTCCACAAAGGGGATTCAGACATTTGATTGGCAGTTGGACAAGATCGTATCTTAAATCCTGGTGTGACTGTTTTCAAGCTTTTAACTCTCTCTCTTACTCAGTTTCTCCATTTGTAAAATGGAAATAATAATCGTATTTACCTCAAATGCTCTCATGAGGCTTTGATTGCAAAGGCATGGCAGGTACTCAACCCTGTGCCTGGCACACAAAAAAGAGCTAAAATGTGTATTATTATTATTATTATCTGCATTTAAAAACTGTTATTCTCAGTCTCCTTCTTCCTGGCTGTGAGACTGAGGGCAGGCTATCCTGTCTATCAAAGCCTTCGCTTTTCCTTTAAAATGTTGTCAATAGTGAAAACTACCTCCTGGAGTGGCTGGGGGTTTAAATGTCTTCAGACGGTGGATTTGTTGCATGTGGTAAGCGTGTGGTGGGTGTTTTCTTAAACTGCCCCACTTCCTGCATCCCTGATATTCTCTGTGGCTTTCATCCCTGGACCACTCACTTGTCATTAGGCACGTGTCATCCCACATCTTTTTAATGCACCTATTCATTAGGGCTTCCCTGGTGGCCCAGTGATAAAGATTCTGCCTACCAATGCAGGAGACATGGATTTGACCCTGGGTCGGGAAAATTCACTGGAGAAGGAAGTGGCAGCTCACTGCAGGATTCTTTCCTGGGAAATCCCCTGTACAGAGGAGCCTGGTGGGCGACAGGCCACGGGGTAGCAAAAGTCACACATGACTTAGTGACTAAACAGCAACAAGAATCCCATATCCCTTTAGTGCACTTGTCGTGCCTCTTTATGAATCATCTGAGCCCTTTGAGGTCTGGGGTCTTGTGTGCCACTCGAAGGCGAGGGTGGGATGATTTGAGAGAATAGCACTGAAACATGTATATTTCATGTGAAACAGACCGCCAGTCCAGATTCGATGCATGAGACAGGGTGCTCAGGGCTGGTGCACTGGANGTGAGAGGGAGGGGAGGGGCCAGAGGGAAGAGGCCAGGAGAGGTATAACGCAGAGAAAGGGCCCCAAGTGCCGTTCCAGCACCAAGAGGGCCCTCGGGTGGGTGCTGGCCAGGGGGCCGGGGGGCGCCTACCTGCGCCCGGAGAGGCCCCTAGCTCCGGGTGGCTCCCGCGCAGCCGGGCGCTCCGCGTTTATCGCTTGTCAATCGCTACTCCGGCTCTTAAAGCGGCGAGGCCTCCTCTGCGAGAAGGGGCGGAGACCGAGAGAGAGAGGGGAGAGGGAGGGGGATAAGGACCCCGCGGGACCACCCGCAGGAAAATATCCATTCCGAGGAGCTAGTGGGTAGGCAGGGAGGTGGTGACTTAGGAGACACTACACAGCCCACGATTCCCCGACCCGCAACTGGCTTCCTACCCGGGGAAGCAAGGACTGGGACCTGTACCCACTAGTCTCTCGGCGCCCAGTGATTCCCTTAAAAGGGCGATGGTAAGAGACCCGCCCCCTTCTCTCAGCTCCAGTTCAAGGCTTGCCTCACCTTTCCTCATTATCCTGCTTCTCAACTGCGTAAGGGAGCAGGAGTTTAGGGAGAACCCTCAAGGAGCAGGAGACTCACCCCCACAGGACCTCAAACTCAGGAGCAGCTTTTAAGGATTCTTTGGTGGATACCTGGATCCCAGACTCGCTAGGCGAATTTGCAAAAAAAAAAAAAAAAGGCGGGGGTTGGGGGGTGGGCTGAGACCCTATTTCAAGCCTGGACCGGAGAGCTGGTCCATACCCAAGTCTACGGAATACAGAACAAGGTGACTCGCCATCCTTCTTCGTAGTTCCATCTCAAGAAATAGACAAACCCAGTTGCCCGCCTTCACCCCAGCTTCTGGCTCCACTGTAGACCTGCACTTAGTTCTAGCCGCCGAGTACTGAAAGCTCAGCCGGAAGACTACGAAGTGCGCGGTGCACTCAGGGTCAGCCGAGGAACTACTCTGGCCGCGGTATTCCCCACCCCTGCACCCTCTCCAACTGCTTTCTAGAATATGCAGGTCTCCTAAGATCGGAAATGCACTGCATTCTGGAAACTTGCTTGGAAATCTCAGAAATGGGTTTGACTTGGGAATTTGATCCTGGAAGCAGGGGGGACTGGTCCCCTTGTTGCAGACGCCTCGGCTTGCCCAGAGCTCCGGCGATCATACGTTTCAGTACTTTTGTTGTTTAGTCACCAAGTGTTGTTCGAATCCTTTGCGAACCCGTGGACTGTAGCCCGACCGGCTCCTCTGTCCATGGGATTTCCCAGGGAAGAACACTGGAGTGGGTTGCCATTTCCTTCTTCAGGAAATCTTCCCAACCCAGGGATCAAACCTGCGTCTCCTGCATTGCAGACGGATTCTTTACCACTGAACCACGGGGAAAAGCCAGGTTTGAGTACAGGTAAAGAGTTTGCCTGCGGTGCAGGAGACCTCGGTCCGATCCCTTATTACTGAACAAGGGGAGGAAAGTTAGTTAGCGACCCCAGATGGCAGGGACTGGAATTACAGACTTGCTGGAGCAAAACGCTTTATGCCCTCTCTTCTGCCCTCAAGCCAAAAGATATTCCTAATTCAATTTAGGAAGAAGCCCCCGGAAGTTCCCTGGTGGTCGAGTAGCTAGGACTCTGCGTTCCCAATGCAGGGGGCCTGGGGTTCAATCCCTGGTCGGGGAAATAGATCCCACATGCTACAACAAAGAACAGAAGAAGCCAAATAGATTTTTTAAAAAAGAGAAAAAGTCCTCTTCCCATCATGAAAGCTACCCTCCACTCTAGCCTGTCCACCTGGCTATTTGGTGGTGGGGAAGTGGAAGCATCTTGAATCTCTCCATAGTACTAGTTACTTCTCAGTCAGGCAACTATTACCCCATAGCAACACACAGCAAACTTTTAGTTTCATTCAAGATCCCCAGAACAAGGATCCCTGATTTTGGCCCTCTGGGAAATGGAGCCCAACTCATTACTCTTACCAGTTGCCTCCTCGCACTCCCCCCACCCCGCCC
>SJYV01054212.1:2607463-2620829 GCA_006410875.1 Neotragus pygmaeus
CCCCCACCTCCAGGATCAAACCAAATTCTCCCTGGAGAACCAAATGTTCTGGGCCCTGACTCCCATCACAACCTCAGACAGCCTGAAACCCCCTCCACCATCATCATCACCCGCCAGCCACAAACCAATCGACCCTGCCCCCACATCAGATACCGGTCTAGAGGTCCAAAACTTCTCCCAGAAGCCGCTGCATTGCCCTTCCCTCTTCACCCCACCCCTGGCCCAACACTTGCACTTTGCCCTGCCTCCTTGCTTTACTCTGCCACAATCCCATGGGGTGGGATGTTCTGGAACTAGAGAGCTCTGCATTGAAATCCTGGCTCTGCCATGTGGTATATGTGTCCTAGGTCAGTTACATAACCTCTCTGAGCCCCAGTTTCCTCATCTGCACAATAGGGATAACAGCCTACACCTTGGGAGAGGGCACAGAGTGGATGCCACAGTACCAGGCACACAGAAAATGCCCTATAACTGTGGCTCCTTCCTGGGAGTAGGTCTGAGCAGGCCCTCACTAGGTGCCAGCTGAGCAGTGGGTGGTTAGTCTCTGTCTCTGGCTGTCTGATGTGCCCATAACGGACCTCGGGTCCTCCTGGAGAAGACGGCGGTGCCCCCCAGGGCTTCTGGAGCCCCAGGTATCTGCTACAGACAGCATGTCCTCTTCCTTCCTGCCCACCTGTTCACTAACATCCTGCCTAGTCCTAACTGTGCCACCCACCACACTTATCCTCTTTCCAGCACCCAGTCGAAGTGGCAAGAGCTTTGCTTCAGGCACCATGTCAGGGGACCAGGCATAAGTAGTCCACCGTAAGACTAGGGACAAGCTCACAAAAGACTTTCTGGTGGCTCAGATGGTAAAGCATCCGGCTGCAACGTGGGAGACTTGGGTTCGATCCCTGGGTTGGGAAGATCCCCTGAAGGCTACCCACTCCAGTATTCTGGCCTGGAGAATTCCATGGACTGTAACTGATCGACTTTCATTTTCTTTAACTTCACAAAAGGCAGTGCAGGCTCTGGACATGGGAGGAAGTCCTGCTATCCACCCCCGTTAACCCAGTGTCTATTGCTAGAGACTCCCATACAACTGGGCCCTGGAGTGCCCCCGCAGACCCTGGACAAGGCAGGAAGGTGGAAGGGTCAAAGATGAAGGAATGAAAGGAGGCTGAGTTTAGGAGAAATAAGAGAGATCTTTTTCCTCTGAGTCTGACGCACCTGCCTCCTCACAATTCACCCCACCGGTTAGATCTGCATTCTTTGATTTTCAGAAAGCTTGCTCATAATTCAAAATTTTATCTTTAAATTGTGGGCTGATGCTCGATGCTCTAAACATCATCCCCCTCCAGAGCCGCTATTTGTAAGCACGCTGCCAGGCACAATTCCTGTCTCTTCACATGTGTTCATTTCTTTGATCCTCATAATTACACACCGAGGTGGGGAATACTATCACCCCATTTTACAGATGAAGAAACTGCACACAGAGACATTAAGCAATTTGCCCAAAGGCATTACACTGCTAAGTGGTAGAGTTGGTATTTGACCCCAGGTCATCTTGGCTCTGCTGTATGCATGCTGCTCTTCACTTCATAGCTACTATTATTGGCTTCCTTTTATAAATGAAGAAACTGAAAGCCAAAGAAGTTCAGTGACTTGCCCAATATCACCCAGCAAGCAAGTGGCAGAACCTGGCTTAGTAGGCTTGGTTAATAAAGAGATTTGCTTGGTTTCTCACCAATTATTCTTCAATTTCCAAAAACAGGGTAAGTCACAAAAAGAGCTGAACTTAAATAACATTTAAATTGGACTTAGTTTAAGATCACTCATATAATTATCAGCCTTAAAAGAAATAAATACTTAAAAGCAATTGTAATCTTCCTTGCTAATCCTTAGCTGTTATTCATCACAGCTTAATCTAATCTTTAATTTACCTAAACTTGATTATAATACTAATGCGCCTTAAATCTTTTATTAACTTGGCATCAGATACTGGATTGAGAAAGGCTTAGCAGCTCTCGAGAGCACCTGGCAGGGATACCATACTGCAAGCAAGAGTCTTCCAGTGTTTGGAGAACAGCTTCCACCTCATACACAGAAAACATGGTCATTTGGCCTTGGTTTTCTCATCTGTAAAATGGGAGGATTAGTTAACTAAAATCCCTTCCGACTCCATCCATCCATGTATCTAAAGAGATCACCTTCCACTCTGCTCATAAAGGAGATAAAAACCTTCTTTCCAACAGGGATTTCCAAAAAGTAGCCTCTTGATAGATTATTTTTTGAAATATTAATTATTCTACTAAATAAGTACCTATTCCCATTCCCTTATAGCTCAGCCAGTAAAGAATCTGGGTGCAGTGCAGGAGACCGGGGTTCAATTCCTGGGTCAGGAAGATCCCCTGGAGAAAGAAATGGCAACCCACTCCAGTATTCTTGCCTGGAGAATCCCATGGACAGAGGAGCCTGGCAGGCTACAGTCCATGGGGTTACAAGAGTCAGACACGACTTAGCAAATAAACCGCCACCGCCGCCCACTACTGTACAGTTCTTTAAAGATATTTTTTGAAATATTAATTATTCCACTAAGTACCTACTCCTACTACTGTAAAGTTCTTTGAAGGTGTTGACTTCATCTTATTAACCACATAATTCCAGGATCTAGTGAAGCGCCTGACGTCAAGTGAATGCTCTGCTAACATGCATGCAGGCTCTGAGGGAGGGGTCACACAAAAGAAGTTTGAAAAGTTCCCATACAGCCAAGGCTGGGAACAGGTTCGAGGCAGGGATTGTCAGCAGGAGATGTGGCCTGAGGCCCTTGGGTGTGAGACTGGGGCTACGGTGTGGACAGGTGAGGACTGCCAGGTGACTAGATGCAGAGATGACCTCCAAAGCCTCTTTCCTGAGAAGGCAGCTGGGCATGTGGCAGGCACTGGCGACAGCAGGAGGAGCTGAGGAAACCCAGGAGAGGGAGATGAATGGACCCCCAGAACCAAGAGAAGAAAAGAGGCCACCCAGAACTGACACTTCCCTCTGTGCTGTCTAGTGCCCACCCTGAGAGGGGAGCTCATGTTTGGTGTCTAAGGACTCAGGAGCCAGAGAGGTCCACGACTGGACTCTGGCCACACCCAGCTGGGGGCTGCAGGCCCTCTGGTCCTCACTGTCCCTGGCACAGCATCTGAGAGCAGGGGCAGAGCTGATGCCCTCAAGAGGAGTCAACTCCGTTCCCTCACTCAGGAAGACTGTCCCTCCCTTCCAAAACTGAAAGTCCTACTCTTTGCCATTCCATGGACTGTAGTCCGCCTGGCTCCTCTGTCCATGGAATTCTCCAGACAAGAATACTGGAGTGGGTAGTCATGCCCTTCTCCAGGGCATCTTCCCAACCCAGTGATGGAACTCAGGTCTCCCGAACTGCAGGCAGATTCTTTACCGTCTGAGCCACCAGGGAAGCCCTCCTTCCAAAGGGACATGCAAAAATGGTTGATCGATACCTGCATGATGAAAGATGTTTCTCTTTGTATCCTGCTTTGTGTGAAAATTGTATAAATCTTAATTATGTTGAATTGGTTTAAAAAAAAAGATGTTTCTTTTTATGAATTTTAAGAATATATACTTTCATGTTTCATCAGACTTTTTTTTAAAGGTATTGGCTTCCCTGGTGGCTCAGACAATAAAGAATCTGCCTGCAGAGCAAGAGACCCTGGTTTATTCCCTGAGTCAGGAAGATCCCCTGAAGAAGGGAATGGCAACCCACTCCAGTATTCTTGTCTGGAGAATTCCATGGACAAAGGAGCCTGGCAGGCTAGAATCCATGGAGTCACGACTGAGAGACTAACACTTCCACTTTCGTAGTTGGTTTACACTGTTGTATTAGTTTCTGGCGTACAGCAAAGTGACAGTTATAAATATATTCTTTTCCATTATAGTTATTACAAGATGTTGAATATAGCCCCCTCTACCTTGGTCCTTGTTGTTTACCTATTTAGCAGACATTTTTATTAAGTCAATGCCAAATTCTCTCCCACTTCTCCTGGGTCTGATGTGAAGCTAACATTCCTCTTAGAGGCACCCCTATTTGGATGGGAGAGAGGAGCTGGGAGAGGGACACATTAGGCATTCATTAGTTTGTGATACTATGATAAGGGAGCTGTCTTCCTTCTCTTCTGGGGTCTGGAGATGAAGGATAGGAGGGACTTCTCTGCCAGCAAAAATTAGGGCAAAATAGCTCCTCCTCCATATATTGTGTGCTAAGTTGCTTCAGTTGTGTCCAACTCTTTGTGACCCTACGAACTATAGCCAGCCAGACTCTTATCCATGGAATTCTCCAGGCAAGGACACTGGAGTGGGTTGCCATGCCCTCCTCCAGGAGAATCTTCCCAACCCAGGGACCAAACTCCTCCATATATTAAGTTAACCTTAAAAATACATTCTAACACACACTGGGTGTGGACAAATACTGTTTGATTCCACTTATATGAGATACTGGGCTTTCCTGGGGGCCCAGACAGTAAAGAATTCCCCTGCAATGTGAAAGACCTGGGTTCGATCCCTGGGTTGGGAAGATCCCATGGAGGAGGGCATGGCAACCCACTCCAGTCATGGCAACCCACTCAAGTATTCTTGCCATTCTCCCATGGACAGAGGAGCCTGGTGGGCTATAGTCCATGGGGTCACAAAGAGTCAGACATGACTGAGTGACTAAGCACAGCACACACACGAGGTACTAAAGCACCTAGAATATAGTCAACTTCATAGAGTCAGAAAGTACATTGGTCAATCCCTGAGGCTGGGCCCAAGTTAAGGAAGAAGGGAGAGGGAATGGGGAGTTAGTGTTGAATGGAGGCAGAGTTTCAGTTTAGGAAGGTGAAAATTTTGGGAGATAGATGATGGTGAGAGTTGTACAACAATGTGAACATACTTAGTGCCACTGAACCATAAAGTTAAACATGGTTAAAATAGTATGTTTAACATTATGTGACTTTTATCACACACAAAAAAAATTTTAATAAATAAAATACAACTTAAAAAAAATAAAAAACAACCCAGGGATTTCCCTGGTGGTCCAGGAGTTAAGAATCTGCCTTGCAATGCAGGGGATGCAGGTTCGAATCCCTTGTGGGGTAGCTGAGATCCCACATGCATCTGGGCAACCAAGCCCACACACCACAGTCTGCAACTAAGACCCAGTGCAACCAAAATAAATAATAAATATTTTTTTAAAAACCCAGCTCCTCCTCGTCCTCTGCCTGCACAGGCCTCAGGAGGTACGCACATGGGCATCTCACCCCTGCTCATGCTGACCATGAAGCCAGAACCGGGCATCCCCTGGGACTAAGAATGTGGCCCAAGATGGAAGGCTCTGGAGGAAATAGTTGTCTGTGGTGGTTTATGAGAGAATGTTGCTATCAGGTTAAGAAATCAAGTAGGTTATATATTGAGCCCTCAGTAGTAGAATAAATATTCGAATGATGAGAATGCAAATAATACCATCTTAAATTGAGGCTGGGAAACTAAACTCTGGTTGGGAAATTACTGGTATTTTGTCTTACAGAAAAGATGACATCAGGTCACTAGTTCTCACTCTGGTCTGGCCCAGGGGGGCCTCCCTCAGCGAGAGTGCATAGAACAGATGGTGCAGCAGCCCTGTGGGACACAGTCTGGCAGTTCCTCAAAACGCCGAACAAAGAACCGTACGATCCAGGGATTCCACTCCTAGGTGTGGACTCAAAAGAAATGAAAACCTGGGGTCCACATATAGCAGTGTCATTCATTATAGCCAAAAAGTGGAAACAACCCAAGTATGTATCAATTGATGGATGGATAAATAAAATGTGGTATAGCCATGAAATGGAATGTTTTTCAGCTATAAAAGGAATGTGTGTTGTAAAGAACTCAACCTTGCAAAGTTGACTGCTGGCTGTCTAGGGCTGGGAAGGATAGAAGGTGACTGCCAAAAGGCATGGAGTATCCTTTGGGAGGTGATTAAAAAAATACTCTGAAACTGATTGTGATGGCAACTGCACAGTTCTGTAAATATACCAGAAACCAGTGAACTGTATTCAGTAAATGGATGAATTTTATGATATATGAATTATATCTCAATGAAACCTTTGAAAGTGAAAGTGATAGTTGCTCAGTTGTCTCTGACCTTTTGTGACCCCATGGACTGTATCTCACCAGGCTCCTCTGTCCATGGAATTTTCTAGGCAAGAATCCTGGAATGAGTAGCCATTCCCTTCTCCAGGGGTTCTTCCCTACCCAGGGATGGAACCCCAGCCTCCTGAATTGCAGGTGGATTCTTTACTGTCTGAGCCACCATCCCCCAATAAGACTGAGTGGGACTGAAGCTCCTAGAAGAGGAACTTTATTGATTTCATGATGTGCCCCAGTGCCTACAACCCCTGCAGGCAGACAGGTGCTCCATAAACACTGTGCAATAAACATGCCAAGTGGGGACTTCCCTAGTGGTCCAGTGGCTAAGACTCCATGCTTCCAATGCAGGTAGCTCAGGTTCAATCCCTGGTCAGGGAACTAGATACCATGCACCACGACTAAGACCCGATGCGACCAAATAAGTATTTTTTTTACTAGCTTGCTGCTAGTAAAAACAGCACTCTCTGCCCCCTTCTGATGTCTATGTCAGAAGCTTTTGCTATCCTTTTTTCACTGCAATAAAACTTTTGCCACACAGGAAACAAAAAAAAATGCTAAGTGACTTCTTGAACTAAAGCAGGACCCTGAGGGCTTCTCGTCTGGGATTTTTCAGACCACTCCCCTTTGCATAAACAAGAACTGTTTTTAGAACACCTGCACCCCTACTCTGCTTTGGGATCCAGTCAAAAGGCTTAGCTAGACCAGGTCAAAGCCTGTGGCCTAAGAGTGAGGTCAAGACAAAGAGGATGGAAGGGCTTCAAGAAGACTGAGCTACTGAGTCCCAGGCATAGGAGCAGCTCCGCCAGCCTTCCACAAGTGAGCCCAGATACCCACGTCATCAAAGAGATTCCTTAAGGCGAAAGATTTGAGTCTGAAGCTCTCAGCTCCACAGGCTGTGAGGAGAGAGCTAGGCCCGCCCCCTTTGGAAGGAGTCTCTGCTGCTGCTGCTGCTAAGTCGCTTCAGTTGTGTCCGACTCTGAGCGACCCCATGGACTGCAGCCTACCAGGCTCCTCCGTTCATGGGATTTTCCAGGCAAGAGTACTGGAATGGGGTGCTATTGCCTTCTCCGGCTTGAGCAAAAGGGTATTGGATGTCCCTGCCAAGCTCAGGCAAGAAGAACCAGACTCAAGAACTGGCTCCCCCATTTCTCTCCAAGGTTCTCTGATCCTCCCCCGGAAGGCTTTGGCCCCTTCTGGGAGGTGGCCTGCCCTGCCCCTGCTCCTCATCTCTCTGGGAATATTCAAAGAAGTGAAACTCACATCCTGATTTTTCATATTCTGTTACTCAGGCAAGGTAGTTAACACGCGTTCTCTCAACTAACCCCAGGCATCTGTTCTCCAGGCACTGGGCCCTATCCGTGGGATGGGGAATGACTAAGGCACTGTTCCTTCTGCTGGAGTTCAGGCTGGCACAAGAACCAGACGTGGGCATCACCTGTCAGCAGACCCCATAAACACCATCACAGTCACCAGAGCGGAAAGAGAAGCCTCAGGAGAGCAGGGCAGAGCAGGGAAGGGACCAGGGAGGCCTCACCAAAGCGGAGTTGCCCCTGGGGCTGGGGGGCAGGGGTGTTTTACCCGGGAGAGGAGCGGAAACAATTCATTCCAGACAAGCAGCAGCACAAGTGAAGGAGGAGGAATGTGAAAGTGCGAGGCTATCTAGGAGACCATTGGAATGCAGCAGGCAGAGGGCTAGACAGGTGCAATGAGCCAGGAACAGCAGGAATGTGGCTGAAGAAAGTGGACTGAAATGCACATGGCGAGAACAGGGGGCAGATAAACAAACTGTGATACATCTCACAAAGGAAGAGTACCACTCAACAAGAAAAGAGAACAAACAGCCAAGATGCCTAACACTACGAAGAAATGTCAAAAACGTGATACTGAATGAAAGAAGCCAGACACAAAGAGAACACACTGTTTGATGCCATTTATATGAATGGTGAGGGACAGGGAGGCCTGGCGTGCTGCAGTCCATGGAGTTGCAAAAAGTCAGATATGACTTAGCAACTGAACAACAATAGTATGAATTGCGCAACTAAAATAAAATAGGCAAAACTAACCGATGGAGATCAGATCAGCGCTGGCCTGGGGCCAGATGAACTGAAAAGGAGCAAGAGGGAACTTGCTGGGGTGGTGGAAATGGTCTGAATCTAGACTGTGGAGGTGACTACATATTTGTCAAAATGCATTCTATTGTATATTTTAAATGGGCAGATTTTTGTGTTTAAATTCTTCTCAAAAGTTTTTACAGGTTTTTCTTTTTTTTTAAAGTAGGTTGAGTTCAAATTGTGAAGGACTTGAGTTCAAATTGTGAAGACATCATGCTAAGAAGATTAGACTTTATCCAGGAAGTAATGAGAAGTTTTTCAGTTTTCTTTGGTTTGGTTCTGTTAGGTAGGTAGAATAGGGAAAAGGAGTCCAAAATGGCAGTGGCTAAAAGACCAGGAAGGGAAAAGCCCGCAAAAATAGAACAAAAGAAGGTCCGAGGACTGAAGACCCGAGTGAGGACCTCAGGTAAAACAAACAATACTCCTGGCTGGCCCAATTTACATAGGACAGGCCCAGGGAGAGATAAACTTCTAAATAGGAGCCAAAGCTAGCTCTCTCTCTCTCTCCCCCCACCCCCCGCTTCCTCCTCCCCACCCGCGTGTAAAATAGAGCTGTAACACTGATTTGTCTAAGAGCTATAACATGGTCCATTTCGAGACCTGAGAGCTATAACACGGTCTACCCAAGACTTGAGAGCTGTGATGCACTGAGAGGGCTTTAATGTCCGTCACTCCAAATCTTTGTTGTGACGAGACAAAGAACTGAGGAATGTACACTCGCATGACAGTCCATTAGTCGCTCAGTCGTGTTGGACTCTTTGCATCCCCATGGACTGTAGCCCACCAAGCTCTTCTGTTCATGGAATTCTCCAGGCAAGAATACTGGAGTGGGTTGCCATTTCCTTCTCCAGGGGATCAGATCTTCCTAACCCAGGGATGGAACCCAGGTCTCCAGCACTGCAGGCAGATTCTTTACCATCTGAGCCACCAGGGAAGACTTTGGTTGCAAGTAAAAGTCCAACTCAAGCCAGTTTAAGCAAAAGAGGGAATTTCTCTGAAGGGCCTGGGGGCGACACAGAATTCAAGGCAGATTTGTAGCTTAACGCCTGAGGAGCTTCCTCTCAGCTTTGCCTCCCAATAACCCCGTGACGTAGCTGTGTGCACCGGCCATAGCTGAGGACATCATGCTCAGAGAAGCAAAGTGACTTATCCAGGAACACACAGTCAGCAGGCAGCACAGCCAACTTGGAGCCCGGGTCAGTCTGATGCCTATGTCTTGCCTGGAGGAGCAGGGAAGCAATCATTCGAAAAGGCCCCTTGGAAAAACAGCCAAGCATAGGGAAGGAGACTGCGGAGGGGAGGGGCAACAGAAGGTGACCAGCCCTGCTGCGGGAGTTAGGAGCACTAGATGGGTGAAGGAACTGGGAGGCAATGGAGCGGGACTCAGGACAGCAGATGGTTGGAGGCCTGAGGGAAAGACAGGCAGATACCTGGCTAGGGGCAGCTTTCCAAGAAGACGGGACTGCTCCTCCAGGTCCAGTTAGGTTGGTCTCAGAACTTCTCTGACTCCTCAAATGTGAAAGCAGTTAACGACGCCTGCATGGATCATCAAAATTATGGCTGCTGTACCAGAATGCTCCTCCTGGTACCCGGCACTGAGCAGCTCCAATGATTATCAGTTATCAGTATGTAACTCTATACTCACAGAGCTACTGTTATTGATAATAATACAGAGTTCTTTAGGCCTCCTCCCCCAACCTGCTCACCCCATCGAGCATTTTCTTTTAGCCTGGCTAAGGAAGCAGGGGAGGCAAGCACCAGCCCTCAGAACTTGAGAGTTCCTGGAATGAACTGAACCCAGAAGGGTGAGGGACTGAAGGCCCTGAGTGCCCGAGGAGGAGCCCAGAGATTTGGAAGGGCAGCCTGGGTTCTCACAGCCAATGCTACAAGAAGGCACATACTGGAGCTCTTTTGGAGACGGGATATCAGAGCTGGGCTTGTGCAGGCATGCTAAGTCACTTAAATCGTGTCCAACTCTTTGTGACCCCATGGACTGCAGCCCACCAAGCCCCTCTGTCCATGGGATTCTTCAAGCAAGAATATTGGAGTGGGTGGTAATGCCCTCCTCCAGGGGATCTTCCCAAGCCAGGGACTGAAACCATGCCTCTTCTGTCTCCTGCATCAGCAGGCAGGTTCTGGTTCAGGTCACCTGGGAAGCCCTGGGCTTGTGCCTAAGTGGAATAAATAAGAGCCTGTCTGTTGGGATTTGAGGTACACTGGCTTCTAGATCTCACTTCTCATCTATACTGTGGGATTTTATCATAGGAATCTCTTTCTTCTCCTGGAGATCCTTGGCTCCATGGAAATGTAGTCCTGGTCTCACTTGCCTACTGAGCCATCCTATAAATCTCTATTATGTTGACACTGAGTTTCTCACCACTTCCCCTGAGGGAGAAAGGTAGATGGAGGTTGGGGAGCGGGGGAGCTTATCTCGGAGTGGGAGGCCTCATACTGGCTAGTCCCTTATTTATGCCAAGAGTTGTCCAAGGGCTTCAGCTGCATCATCGGACTCAGTTCTCACAACAGCTCTGTGCTGTAGGTGTGGCCAGCTCCATCGCACAGACAAGGCTGCGGAGGCTCAGGGGAAATAATGTCTTTTGATCACGGTCACATGGCCAGGAAGTAGTGAAGTCAGGATTCCTACCCAGAAGCCCCTATTCTTCCTACTGTGCCCCTTCTGGGGATAGGGTAGGCATGAAAAAGCATCACCCTATATTTCACAACCTTACCCCAGAAAAGCGGCAATGCTGAGCAGTTGGAGAGGCCCTGACAGGTCCAGACAGCCAAAACTCTGTGACCTGAGGCATCTCAAGACCTGAGTTCCTCCTTCAAGCAAGCAGCCAAGACCTACCACCTTTCAGAAGGCTCTGCGGATCATACAGCAGGGGCTCCAAAGTGGCTGAGAAGGCCAGAAAATCCTCCAGGATAAGCAGAGAGGTCTGCGATCCTGAAGGCAGAAACCTTCACTGCCACCCACCCTCCCCAGGCCAGAGGCCCAGAAGCCAGCAGCTGAGGCCTCACAGTAGCCCTGCAGGGAAGGGAGGCACCCTGGAGGCTGCTAGAAGGTAAGGGTTGCCTAGCTTCCCTCCTGTGCTTAGTCACTCAGTCGTATCCGACTGTTTGCAACTCCATGGACTATAGCCCACCAGGCTCCTCTGTCCTTGGGGATTCTCCAGGCAAGAATCCTGAAGTGGGTTGCCATGCCCTCCTCCATGGGATCTTCCCAACCCAGGGATCAAACCCAGGTCTCCCGCGTTGCAGGCTGATTCTTTACCATCTGAGCCACCAGGGAAGCCCTCCTATCCCTGAAAATAGCCTCTGGGAAAAGCACTGCCCCCTTTCAACCTCAGAGACAGTTCCTCCCTGGGATCTGTAGGCTTGGAGCAAAATTACCTTACTCCCCAGTGCCTCTGCCTCCGCCACCCACACCTCTGGGCCTCTGGCAGGGACTGTGCCCTGCTCAGGACAGCTGGCAGCCCATGGGCTTCCACCCCCAGCCTCTCCCTGTTCCCAACTCTCAGGTTATGACACAGGGCAGGAGGAGGGGTGGAGCCTTAGAGGGAAAGAGGGCATGGATGCTGAGGAATATAAAGAGCCAGGGAGGTCCTGGGCAGAGATCCTTTTGCCGTGCCGCTCTACACCTGCCCAGCACCATGGTAATGTCTGGTGGTCCCTGTCAGCTGTGCTCTCCTGGAGCTTGGGATGGAGACTGGCACCCAGGGGCCCTCCTCAAGCCATTGAGGGCATAAAGGAGTAAGGCCAGGGCAGCCCCCTCTGCCGGGACAGCTGCCAGGGTTGCCTGCTTTGGGTGGTGGGGAGGAGGGGAGTTCCTGGCCAAGAGAGGGTTAACGGTCTCACAGGCTCCGGCCATAAGCAGCACGTATATGGGCATCACAGTGTATCAATCACTGGATCCGCCTGAGTGTTGCCAGCACAAAATTCTCTGTGTGTAACGGGTGTTCATGGGAACTCTTGGACCATCATTCCTGTATGCAATTGTGTTAAGTCTTTCATTTAACATGTACTACTGAGCACCCAGGATTCCCTGGTGGCTCAGATGGTAAAGAATATGCCTGCAATTCAGGAGACGCAGGTTCAATCCTTGGGTGGGGAAGATCCCCTGAGGTAGGAAAAGGCAACCCACAACAGTAGTCTTGCCTGGAGAATCCCATGGGACACCTACTAAGTGTCAGGCATTGTTCTAGGGGCTTGTGATACATCAGCACCTGTTGCTGAGGGCAAAGGGCCCAGCTGCCCATCCCCTTAGCTGCCAGGTGCTTACACTGGTGGAGGGGTTACCACTGAGGATTTACTCACTTTAAAAAAAGGCATAGAATACAGTAAGTTAGAAGTTGCAAGAGAGGGAGAATAGAACAGGATGAAGAGATGAGTTGCAATGTTAAATAGGGGCATCCCAGTAGGGTCTATTTAGAAGGTGAAGTTTGAGGTGATTTTTGAATTTTGAGATGAAGGAGGGGAGGAAATTGGTCATATAGATACCTGAAGGAAGGCTCCAGGCAAAGTGAATGGCATGTCTGACACTTTTGAGGAACAGCAAGGAGGCCGCAGAGCCAAGAGTGAGGCGAAAAGGAGTTGCAGAAGAAGTCAGTGAGGTCACGGAGCTGGCCAATGGCTCTGTACCATCCCGGTGTGTCCATCTCAGGGTGTACCTCCTAGTCCATCGCCAGGGTCCCCGTGTACCTGGTGCTTTGTGTCCATCACTGTGCGTGGCCTGGTGTGCACCACTCGGCCTGGGTATGTGGAAGTCCCCTTAGGGCGCTCGTGTCGCGGGTCTGGACGTCACGTGACCGCCCCTCCTCTGTCTGCCCCGCCCCCTCTAGCCCACGGCTCTGCGCTGCGCATGCGCACTAGCCCCGGTTTGCCTAGTGGTGCTTCAGCTACCGGACGGGCCGTAGGGGAGGAGCTGCAAGGACAAGAGCATCTGATGTCCCGGGCCGCCCGTTGGCTGTCCAACTTAGGCCAGTTCAACAAGTACATAGAGAAGCTCTTCAATAGCAGGTGGGCAAGGGGGAAGGAAGGGAAAGGGATGGAAGGAAACAGACCCCACCTGCCCCCCTGGCCCACCCCACCCCACCCAGCTCCGTGCTCATCGC
>SJYV01054212.1:2630352-2643088 GCA_006410875.1 Neotragus pygmaeus
CGGGGGTGGGGTGGGGCACTCTCTGCCCCGTTCTGATGTCTATGTCAGAAGCTTTCTCTGTCTCTTTTCACTGTCATAAAACTTCTGCCACACAAGAACCCTGAGTGGTCAAGCCTGGTCGGTGGTCCCGAAGCTAAATCTTCTTTGGAGATCGCGAATCCAACATCGTTCATAAGCTATCATGGTTGTACCATCTGCTCAACTACAGTGATCCACCTTCAAGCGCAGTTTCTCCTCTCTGCCTCACTAAGTACTCACTCCATCACCCACCTTCCGTCTTCAGAAAGTTATTGAAACCTCTGATAAACTGAAGAGCCCTCTCTTTATTTTTGCAGGTTTATAGCTATATCCTTTACAGTAATTTTTAGTGGTTTGGAGAAAGAGGAGCTAAGCACATGTGGTTAGTCCACTATACAGAATTACAAGCCTGAAGGTGTAGTTTAGAAATATTACTATTTCCAGGGCTTTCTCCCTCCCTGCAAATGCAGGCTCCCATTTGGGATCATTTCTATTCCACCCTGGGAACTTCGTATTTCCTGCACTGCAGGTCTAGTGCCAATAAATTTCCAGAGCTTTTGTTTTTCTGAAAATGTCTACATTTAGCCATCATTTTCCTATTTTAAAATTTTTACATTAAGCTTATGGAAAATTACAAGAATAATACAAAGAACTCCCAAGTACTCTTCTTAACTGGTAACATTTAATTTTTAACATTTTGCCACATTTGCTTAGTTATTCTGTTTTCCTGTCTCTCTGTCCGTATGTCTCTGTATATGTATATGTATATACTTACACTTGACTTTTGATATTTATACATAATATAATTTTTAACCAGTTTAAAGTAATCTGTAGATATAATGAATGACCCAGGTTCAGGGAGTTAACACTGAAACAATACTAACTTCTAACCCACAGATCTCGCTCAAATTTCACTGACTGTCCTGAGAATGTTCTTTACAAGTCTACAATCCAATCTAGGATCACATATTGCATTTAGTTATCATGTCCCTTGAATTTCCTTCAATCTGGAAGATTGCCTCCTTTTGTCTTTCATGCCCTTGACATTTTTTTAGAAAAGTATATGCCAATTGTTTTGAAAAACATCACTAAGTTTGAGTTTGTTTGATATATTCTCATTTCTCAAGTTTGGCAGGAATAACACAGAAGTGACACTACTTAGCACGCGCGTCCTTTCAGGAAGCGCACAATGCCAGCTTCCTCATTCCTTGGTTAAGGTGGTGTGTGTCTGTAAATAGCCAAACAAACTTGAAAAAGAAGGACAAAGTTGGAGGACTCACACTTCCCAATTACAAAAAATGTGGTACTTGCATAAAAACAAACATAGATCAATCAATGGACTAGAGACCCCTCCCCGCCACCCCAAACCACTTACATATACAGTGAAATGACTTTCTATAAGGATATCGAGGCCATTCAGTTTTGAAGGGACAATCTTTTAACAAATGGTGTTGGGAAACATGTGGATGAATGAATTTGGACCCCTTTTTACACATTATATATAAAAACTAACTCGGATTTAATCAAAGACCCAAAGGTAAGAGCTAAAACTATAAGACTCAGAAGAAAACGCGAGAGAAGCTTCATGACATTGGATTCTGCAATGTTTTCTTAGATACTACATCAAAAACACAAGGCACAAAAGATAAATTAGATAAAGTAAACTACATCAAAATTTAAAACTTTTGTGCATCAAAAGAATCAGAGTATAAAGGCAACCTACAGAACAGGAGAAAATGTCTGCAAATCCTATGTCTGATAAGTGGTTAGCATTCAGAATACACACAGAACTCCAACAACTTAACAACAACAAAAACAAACTCAAAAATGGGCATTGGACTTGAATAGACATGGAAGATATTGAAATGGTCAAATTACATGTTCAATATCACTAATCATTAGTGAAACTCGAATCAAAACTTACAATGAGAAATCATCTCACACCCATCAGGATGGATATTATTTTTTTTTTAATAGAAAATAACCAGCACTGGCAAGGATTTGGACAATTCAGACCTCTTGTGCTCTGTTGCTAAGTGTATAAAATGTTGTAGCCACTATGGAAAACAGTTTGACATTTCTTTGAAAAAATTAAACACAGAATTACCATATGATACAGCAATTGCTCTTCTGGGTTAATACCCAAAAGAATTTAAAGCAAGATATCAAAAACATATTTATACATCCATGTTCATAACTGTGTTATTCCCAGTATCTAAACCATGGAAGCAACCCAAGTGTCTATTGATAAACTGTGATATATATATATATATATATATTACAATATATAATTATATTAATTACAGGCCAATAATATTACTCAGCTTTAAAAAGAAAAGAAATTCTGACACATGCTTCTACATTGNAAGCAACCCAAGTGTCTATTGATAAACTGTGATATATATATATATATATATATTACAATATATAATTATATTAATTACAGGCCAATAATATTACTCAGCTTTAAAAAGAAAAGAAATTCTGACACATGCTTCTACATTGATGAACCTTGAAGACATCATGCTAAGTGAAACAAGCCAGGTGTGAAAAGACAAATACTGTCTGATTCCACTCATGGGAGATACCCAGAATCATAGCAAGTTGAATGGTGGTTGTCTGGGGCTGTAGGGGGGCAGAGGGAGGGGTGGCGACGGGAGTGTTATTCTTTAGTGGGTGCAGCCTTTTACTTTGGGGAGATGAAAAGCTTCTGGAAATAGTTGTGATGGTTGCACAAAAATGTGAATAGTCTCTTGGGTTTACATGACACACATATGGGAGCACCAAAGCTGACTGGCCCGCGCGTCATCCGGTGAGTTAAAGATTTCCCAGAACTGAAGCTGATGACACCTTGATGAGACAGCTTTTCTAAGACAGCTGACTGGGCTTGAAGCCTTTGATAATGACACAGCACTTCAGATGGTCTCCAGTGTCTGTAATCTTGATAACAGGACAAAAGTGCTGAGAGTCCTCCCTCCCACTTCTTCTTGCTACTCAGATGTGATCTCAATAGGTTTCCAATCTGTGTACTTTCCCTCTGACGTGAGACACTACACCCAGGAAAGGCCTTTCCTGGCAATGAGGGATGAGAAGCCACTGAAACTGAAAACCTGATTGCTGATCGTTTTCAGAGAAAGAACTTGATTTAAAGGGGGAAATGTAGGCGTCAACAGTATGTGAACCAAGAACTTCGAGATGTACAAGCTGGATTTTAAAAATGCAGAGGAACCAGGATCAAATCGCCAGCATCCACTGGATCATAGAAAAAGCAAGAAAAGTCAAGAAAAACATCTACTTCTGCTTCACTGACTACACCAAAGCCTTTGACTGTAAGGATCACAATAAACTGTGGAAAATTCTTAAAGAGATGGGAATATCAGACCACCTTACCTGCCTCTTGAGAAACCTGTATGCAGGTCAAGAAGCAACAGTTAGAACTAGACATGGAACAAGAGATTGGGTCAAAATTGGGAAAGGAGCTCATTAAGGGTGCATACTGTCACCCTGCTTATTTAACTTGTATGCAGAGTACATCATGTGAAATGCTGGGCTGGATGAAGCTCAAGCTGGAATCAAGATTCTCAAGAGAAAGAGCAACAATTGCAGGTATGCAAAGGACACCATCCTAATGGCAGAAAGTGAAGAGGAACTAAAGAGCCTCTTGATGAAGGTGAAAGAGGAGAGTGAAAAAGCTNCTTTCCCCCACCCCTGGCTCCCTCCCCAGCTCAGGGGTAGGAGCATAACTGACTGTGTCTAAATGACTCAGTGAAGCCCTAGTAGTGGGCAAGGGACTTCTCATCCCTGAGGTTCTGCCATTTCAGATCACAGCACCAAAAGAGTGCGTTGGGAGAGGACCAGGGGCAAGGGTGGGGTGGGGATGAGGACTGGAGGTGATGCTGCACAGATCCAAGCTTCGAGTTTCCTCAGGGTAATGAGGATAAAGGAAGACTCGGGAACTGCCAGAGTTCTGCCTTCCTCCTCTCAATTCTGATTTCTGGCAACAAGAACAACTCCACCCAATTCCGCAGAGCAGAATGGAGATCGTTCTGTCTCCAAAAGCCCTGCTGGCCCTTCTCTGGGCCTCGGGGTCCAACTTGATAAAATAAGGCTGGTGAAATAGTGGCTGGTCTCCTAAGGGCTGGGGCTGCCAGGCGGCGCTAGTGGTAAAGAACGCGCCTGCCAATGCAGCAGACAGACGAGATATGCTTCGGTCGCTGGGTCATGGAGATCCCCTGGCGGAGAGCATAGATACTCACTCCAGTATTCTTGCCTGGAGAATCCCACGGACAGAGGAGCCTGGCGGGTTACAGTCCATAGGATCGCGAAGAGTTGGACATAACTCAAGCGACTTAGCATATACACCCCAATAGGCGGTCCTCTAGTGAGGCCGGCAGGGGCTGCAGGCTGCCACCAGGGGGCGCCAGGCTCCAACCATAGTACCAAGGGTCTGGGCTCCCACAGGACTCCAGCTGCTATGGGACCGGTGATGGCCATTACCCAGGGCAGATCCCAGCCCCTGCGGACAGATGGTAGATCTGGGGATTGGCTCAAAGCTGAGGCCATCTATAGTTGTGTCCTGTCACAGAGGTAAACAGCTTTGTCACTGCCTACAAAAATGACAGTTACTCTACAATGTCAGCAGAACCTACAGCTTTCATTTTTCTCCTTTATGAACAAGAGATTCTTCTTCTGGATCCTCTTAACGATGCTGTGACAACTGAGGAGGAGTGGGCAGTGGATGCGTTTTCTCAAACGTATGGTCACATCCAGACTGGGTGATGCTTCTCACTCACCTTCATCTGTTCCCAGGGCTTGCCACGGAGCTCTGCTTCAAAAAGCACCAAGGACGTACCTGCAGACAGACTAAGTGAAAGTGGTCTCCCTCCCCTGCCCAACCCCACGCTCTCTGGGACAGGGACGGGGGCCACTGGGCCGTGTTAGGATGGAGTGAAGGCTGCAGTAAGACCAGGAAGGGAAGACCCCAGAAACACCTGAGGTCACAGGGCGAAGGTGGTCCCTACATACAGGACTGCAAAGGCAAGAATATGATTAGCATTACATACCCCCTCCAAAAATTCCTCCAAACCAGCCTGGGCCAACTCTTAGGCCACTGTCTTATTCTCACACTGGGTTGGCAGCAGCAAGGGAGCAGGGAAAGGAAATGGTGGCCAGCCCCAGATGCCAGGAACTCAGGGGGGTCCCCCGTTCCCTAGGGAAACCCTTGGGAGGTTGAGGTTTCTCTCCCTCTCTCTCTCTCTCTCTCTCACACACACACACACACACACACACACACACACACCTGGGATCCTTGTCCCACCCGCTCAGGCCCAACTAGGGACTCAGGTCACTAATTTGAAACCTGGGCTCTGCCCCCACTTCTGTCCACCATGAGGAGTCCATCTGCCTCCAGGGTCCTCTAAAGGCTCAGGAGGGCTGAGTAGTCCTCCCTGCCCACAGTGCCTGCAAAAGCAAATCCTATCAATGTCAGCTCAATTTTTTCCTGAGGAGGAAGGCTTTTTTCTTTCTAAGAGACAGGCTAAACCAATCCATATAATAAATTACTGCAGGAGAGGAATAGTTGAATGGGGAGGAAAGAAAAACTGGGTGTGGGTCAGGTAGGGGCTTTGGGTCACATATGGGCTGGGTGTGGAAGGAGGGGAGTTTTTCCCTTGGGGTGGTTGGAAGGAAACAGTGTCAGAGCCATTTTGAGATGGGTTAGGAGTGAGTTCTTCCCTGGTAGTTCAGCTGGTAAAGAATCTGCCTGCACTAACAAACACATGAAAAGATGCTCAACATCACTCATTATCAGAGAAATGCAAATCAAATCCACAATGAGGTACCATCTCACGCCGGTTAGAATGGCTGCCATCAAAAAGTCTACAAACAATAAATGCTGAAGAGGGTGTGGAGAAAAGGGAACCCTCTTACACTGTTGATGGGAATGCAAACTAGTACAGCCACTCTGGAGAACAGTATGGAGATTCCTTAAAAAACTGGAAACAGAACTGTCATACAACCCAGCAATCGCACTGCTGGGCATACACACCAAGGAAACCAAAATTGAAAGAGACACGTTTACCCCAATGTTCATTGCAGCACTGGTTACAATAGCTAAGTCATGGAAGCAACCTAGATATACATTGGCAGAAGAATGGATAAAGAAGTTGTGGTACATATACACAATGGAATATTACTCAGCAATAAAAAAGAAAGCATTTGAGTCAGTTCTAATGAGGTGGGTGAAACTGAAGCCTATTATACAAAGTGAAGTAAGTCAGAAAGAAAAACACTAATACAGTATATTAACACATATATATGGAATTTAGAAAGATGGTAATGGCGACCCTATAAGCAAGACAGCAAAAGAGACACAGATGTAAAGAATAGACTTTTGAACTCTGTTGGAGAAGGCAAGGGTGGGATGATTTGAGAGAATACCATTGAAACATGTATATCACCATATGTAGAATAGATGACCAGTGCAAGTTCCATGCATGAAGCAGGGAACTCAAAGCTGGTGCTCTGGGACAACCCAGAGGGATGAGGTGAGGAGGGAGGTGGCAAGGGGTTTGGGATGGGGGGACACATGTACACCTGTGGCTGATTCATGTCAGTGTGTGGCAGAAACCACCACAATATTATGAAGTCATTAGTCTCCAATTAAAATAAAGAAATTAATTTAAAAGAAAAAAAAAAAAGAATCTGCCTGC
This sequence comes from Neotragus pygmaeus, assembly GCA_006410875.1. Lineage (NCBI taxonomy): Eukaryota > Metazoa > Chordata > Mammalia > Artiodactyla > Bovidae > Neotragus > Neotragus pygmaeus. The sequence goes on from SJYV01054212.1 coordinate 2,637,081, forward strand.
AATGCAGGAGACGCCAGTTCAATTCCTGTGTCAGAAAGTTCCCCTGGAGAAGGGATAGACTACCTATTCTAGTATTCTTGGGTTTCTCTGGTAGCTCAGATGGTAAAGAATCCAACTGCAATGCAGGAGACCTGGGTTCGATCCCTGGGTTGGGGAGATTCCCCGGAGGACGGCATGGTAATCCACTTCAGTATTCTTGGAGAAGGAAATGGCAACCCACTCCAGTATTCTTGCCTGGAGAATCCCATGGATAGAGGAGTCTGGCAGGCTACAATCCATGGGGTCACAAAGAGTCGGACACGACTAAGGGATTAACACTTTCACTTTTCAGAGTGAGTAGGAGAAGAAAGGAAAAGAAGGGGGACATTCACAAGCATGCGCCAGGCTGTGTCAAGCTGACCTGTAGACTCAGCTCTCCTACTCACTAGCTCTGACATTCATTAGCTGTGTGACTTTTGGCAGCTTACATCTCTCTGAGCCTTAAAATGGTGAACTAATATTATTGAATTGGCCGAAAGTTTTGTTAGAATTTTTCCACAAACTTATGGGAAAATCTAATGAATTTTTTGGTCAATCCAATATTATTTAAGGTCTGAGAATTCCTGTTTCATCAGTGAAGAAATAAATGCAGTGACATGAAATGACTAGGCCGGTCACACAGCCAGTGAATGATAGACATGGGACTCAAATCCAGATCTTTTGTCTCTGAGGCTTCTGCAGCAACTATGGGGTTCCCGCCCTTGAAAGACTCATGGTGTAAGATAGAGCTGCTTTTAAGATAACTTGCTGTACAGGACAATAACCAGCACAACTACCCTTTCCCCTTCCCTCCCTTCCCAGTGGCTAGAACAGGGATGCAGCTATGAGCCAGAGGGGTTATCTTCAGTCATTTAGACGAGGGCTTGGGAAAACCACAGAAAAGGTAGCTGGGCTGTTAACAACCCCATGGAGCAGAGCTGCCAATGCCCCAGATGAAACTGGCATTTTATATAAGAGAGAAATAAATTTCTTTCTTAAGGAATTTTTAATTACATCTCAAGTTTAAAAGCCAGATCAATACCGTGGCCATATAATGTATGTAAAACAATTAGCTTATTGTCTAACACATAAGTAAGTGGTTTTTTTGGCTGTGTTATGCAGCTTGCAGGATCTTAGTTTCCTGACCAAGGATCAAACCCAAGCCCCTGCAGTGAAAGTGCTGAGTCCTAACCACTGCACCACATGTGAATTCTCAGTAAGTGTCTTTTTTTTTTTTTAAGTAACTGGAAAATCCCATGGACGGAGGAGCCTGGTAGGCTGCAGTCCATGGGGTTGCTAAGAGTCGGACACGACTGAGCAACTTCACTTTCACTTTTCACCTTCATGCATTGGAGAAAGAAATGGCAACCCACTCCAGTGTTCTTGCCTGGAGAATCCCAGGGACGGGGGAGCCTGGTGGGCTGCCGTCTATGGGGTCGCACAGAGTCAGACACGACTGAAGCGACTTAGCAGCAGTAGCAGCATTGATATTGGCATCATTAATGTTACATCTAAGGTTCCCTCCAGCTCCAACATTGGTTGAGTCTGATCAGCAGTGGATTAATCATCTCTCAACACTTCCCCCAGTGAACTTGAAGCAAACCCTTGTCACCTATGGTGAACCAGACATGTCAACCTGGGCAGAAATTGTCTGTGGCCATATAATTTATATCAGGGGTCTCTTCTATTAGCTTCAAACTGACCACAGCTCTCCCAGCAGACCAACAGCTAGGAGACCATGGACACAAACACAGATTCACATTCTCCCACACCTCCAACCACAAAATGAACCAAAGTATGTAGCAGCCATTGCATGGTCCCATCCTACCTCTCCTGGGGTTGGGCTGGGGACTTGATCAACTGGTTGGAGTGGTTAGAGTAGAGGAGAGAAGACAGGAGGAACTGTGATGGAAAGTGAGTCTCAGAAGGTAAACTGTTGTAGGAAGAGGAAACCAGAGAGATCTAACTCCTCCCCCAAGCAATCAGGGCAGACTTCTGGGAGGAGGTAGCCACCACCCTGAATCTCATCTCCAGACTGAAGAGAGGGAAAGGAATCTACAGCTGGGGGAGTGGCCAGGCCGAAGGCTTAGAGCATTGGAGTCTACACGGCCTGTGACCTGACCAGGCCCTCAACCCGCTTCCCTCTCCCCCTTCCACCCTACCTTCTAGGAGACTAGAGGGAAGTGCAGGGAAGGGAAGGTGGTAGCACCCCAAGGACCCCAGAGCAGGTGGTACCTGACCAGGGGCCTCTCCTCCAGCGATGGCAGAGCCAGCTTGAGGCTCCGCTCCCAGAGCCACCTCAGGAGGGCAGCCCTCTCACGACCTTGTCCCCAGGACACCATGCTTGGTGACTTATCCCCTGAGTGTGAATTCAGAAAGGGGAGGGTGGCAGCGGAGAGAAAGGGCAGCCTCCACACTCCCACTGCTCCTGCCCAGGCATTGGGGGTGTTGGAAGTGACCCCTTCCCCCAGCACACACACCCATCTCACCCCACAAATGAGTCTCCCTCCACAGCCCCAGCTGGGGTCCCATCTCCACTCCTAGCCACTACAGCCCCCGGGGTTAGTGATACATCTCCCCGGGGTAACCTGGGCTATTGGTGCCAAGCCCATTCTCCAGACACTTCCCTCTTTGGGGGATGGCGCAGCTCTGTCCCCAGCTACTCTGCTGGGCTGCCTAGCCTGCTCCTTTCCACACCCTTCGCCCTCCAGCAGCAATTCTTCCTGCTCCTCCCTAACCCTTTGGAAGAACTTTCAACCTGCCCCCACCCCACCTGCCTAGAGCCCCAGAGGACCCTTGTCTGGGTGCCATCCACTCCTCACGCTGGGGGCTAGTGTTTTCTCTTAGTTCAGAGCAGAGAGGGCTCCTCACTCCACCGCAGCCCTGGCCTCGGGCTCCTTTGCTTTCAGGCGTCATCTTCTATCCTCTCAGCTTTCTCCCCTCCACCCTCCACTCCCACCTGGATGCCACCTCCACGAAGGACAAGAGACAAGATGTAGAAACGCATCATTTCCAGTTCAGTGAAATTTGCACTTTATTTAGAGATCAAGGAAGGACCACATCCGGCCCTCCAGCCCAGGGGCAGGGACACGGAGAAATGGAAAAAAGGACCCCAAATAAGGACTTCAGAGCCAGCAAGCCCTGAGAGGAATCCAGGCTCCGGGGTCAGGAGCAAACATGGAAATGGGGTTGGTGTCTTAGCACATGTCTCTCTCGAGAGGCCGTTGGGGTCTTCACCACAGGTAGGCTCCTTCTGGCCTGTGGGAGGGAAAGGAAAGGCGTCACACGGCGTCGGATCTGGGTAGGCGAGACTGGGGAAAAGTGCTAGGCGGCGGGGACAGGGTGGAAGGAGGACCAGGCCACCCCCTCGGGACAGCCGTCCGGCGGGGCGCTTTTACCGCGACTTGACCGGCCGGTCCTCGCGATCTGGAAAGAGCAGTATAGAGAGAAGAGCTTCTGAGAAGTCTCGTTTCCCAAACCTGCGGGGCGGAGCCAGAGATGGGTGGGGTCGTGTCTGGCCACGCCCCTGGTAGCCGCCAGGCCCCGCCCACCCCGCACAAGCACTTACCGTTGCCGAGTGACCAGGTTGAGGTAGTGGCGCAGCGAGGTGTAGTAGCGGTCCAGCTCATCTGGCGAGGCGTGTTCTCCCGGAGCTTGGGGTTTGGCCGGGTAGGCGTCGACCAGCTCCCCCAGGCAGATAAGCAGGGCCAGCAGCACTGTGGCCATGGCGGGCCACGATCTGCGCCCCGCCATCATCTGGAGAGGGGCACTAGAATCAGTCCGAGTATCTACTCCGAACCGGGAAGCTGAGGTTGCCATCTAGCCGAAGCTTCAGCGACCTGTCTGGGGCTGGTTCCCGACCAAGGCTTAGCCACCTGCTGGCTGTGTGTTCTCAGGCACTGCACCATCTCTGGCCTCAGTTTCCTCATCTGTTAAAAGGGCATAAGCCCTGCCTGCCTCCACCAGAAGGGCAGATGGAGGAACAAGGATATGCTGGCAGCAGGGACTCCCCAGCTTTTCTCCTTCCCACTTCCGCTGAGCCCCTTCTAAACCAGCTTCTCACCACTCAGTCTATTTCCACCTTGCTAGCCTCAGTTTCCCCACAAACTAGCCTGGGATCCCCCGACCAGACCATTGCTGGGTCCCAGGCCACTCACAGCGACAGTTCCAGAGGCAGAGTGGTCAGGAGATGGAAGGCCAGAGGAGGCCGAAGGGCTGGACTTCTGCAGGTGGGGCTGCGGGCTCCTCAGCTCAGTGCGTTCTGTGTGGGGCTTATATCCTGGTCTGAAAGGGGAGGGGAACTGGAGGGGGGAGGGCTTTCCTTCCTCACTCCACCCAAGGGCAGATCGCTGAGCTTACATTCAGACAGTAAGTGATGTCTCCACCTCCAAGGAGCCAAGGCGGAGCCCCCACACTTGTACTCAGGGTACCTCTGGACAGGATGCCTAGTCAGAACCCCATCTTCACCCTTCAGCACCCCTCCAGCAGGTGTAGCCTTCTGAGGAATTGAACCATTCGGTCTAGATTCCTGGGAAGACCCCTAGGACCAGGGTTGACATTCTTTCTTTCCTAGCCTGTCCATGGTGAGGGAGAGGAGATGCAGGCAGGAGGCCAGATCCATATTTTCCAGCCTGTGGGACTTATGATCACTCCTTCCAAAAGCCAACCTTTTCAGCCTCTTCTCCATAATACATTGACAGGACCTGTGGGGAAAACCTCTTGCTACTGGAGGCAGGATGGGAGATAAAATCTTGGCTTTTGATCTGCTGTCTGTGAAGTCTTGGAGGAGGGACCCCTCTGGACACTCCACGAGGTCGCCCTCTGTTCAACCGTTGGGAGAGGGGTGGGAGGAGGCAAAGGTCAGTCCTCTCCCCAGAAGCAGCTGAGTCAGCCACCTGTACACCCAGCCTGACACATACACATTCAGGTCCAGCAGGCCTGGTATACAGACCCCTTGCAAGGCAGTGTGCCCCCATTTCCATCCAGGGGTCACTTGGGCACTGGTGTCTTACAGGACTGAGTGATGCCAGGAATGCCCAACAACATGCTACCATCCCCAGCCCATTACAATCTCCACTGGGCTCAGGGTCAAAGATCCCCACCAAGGGAATGACTCCTGTTGGTTAAGCACCTACTGTGTACTGGGCAGTACACGATTTCAGGCACAACAACACAATGAGCTGTGTTTCTCCCCACATTACAGATGAGGAAACTAATGCTCTGAGAGGTAAGGAAGCAACAGCCAAGGTCACCCGGGATACAAACCAGAGAAAAGGGCTGAGGCTGACCCCAGGGAGAGGCCCACTCAATCATGATGGACAGAACGGCTTACTATCTTGTATAACCATGGGGCTTAGGAGTCAGGTATGGGAGTAGAATCAGGGAACTAAGTAAGTGTGGGGTCTACCAACCCCATCTGACCCACCTGTCCATACCACTAAAAGAGAAGAGCCAGACTGCCACTCCACAATTACAGGATCAACCTATTGATTCATTAATCACCACTGCCTCATTGAAGAGTATTAACTTTCTGATTAGTGGAGAGGATGTCCTAGCCCTTGATCAGTGGGCTCAGCTGCCCCACACACACTCTCAACACTATCACTGACCCATGATTCAGTCACTATGAGATATGTCTGGAGGATGGGGGACTGACATCTGTAAGTGGAAAAACTTCCAAATGGTTGTTATTATAGACTTGTATCTAGCACCTGCCTCCAACGTGTCCTCAAAGGGAAGTAGGGACAGAATCACTAAGGGTTCCCTTGATCCCCACTTTCAGAACACCTAGCAAGGCCACCTTAGGGGTCAAAGAGGCCATGGTCTTAGACCCCAGTTGACCATTGCTCTTGCCCAGTGGACTCAAGGGCTACTCATCAGGAGAGGGTAGTCCATGCCATCCCTGCCCTAAGTCTTAATTTTGTACATCCCTCCACCTGCCCACCCTCCCCCATATCCCCCACTCTGACATCCCATCCATTGGGCATGAG